>JABXWE010000324.1:0-58612 GCA_014611495.1 Limonius californicus | reverse complement strand
CTTTCCTACTTCAAAATTATCAAAGTGAGAATAATTTAACTGAGCTAATTTGTTCTTTATTTCGCTCGCTGAAATGTATGGGAAAATCAAATCAAAATCACCGCCACTAGTCTTTGCTAAATTTACATTTAGTTTAAATTGGCTTTTAAATAAAAACCATGCCTGACTACCAGTCAAAAAACAATTATGTTGTTTAAATCTATTTAAACATGGCGGTATAATTTTACAAGGTATTTTTACAAAATTTTTATTCCTAAACAGTAACACATCCCTATTGTAACTGCTTACATACCTGGTATTCATGCGTTTGAGGTTGGTGATGGTTGTGGTCTTGGGTGTAAGTAGTGGTTATGCGGGTTGGAAACTCTCGACTATTCTATAATCTACACAAACAAACAAAAAAAATTACTACTCCACAATACATTAGTATGATTATAAATTTTTTACCTTATTAATAGAATAGGTGATTTGTACAGGTTTTGCTGTTGCTGCTCCACTTAATTTTGAGTCTTTCTAGACTTCTTCTTCTTCTTTGACGGCCCTGATGATGCTGATGATGTGGATGCAACACTGATTGTGTTTACCTTTACGGAATCGGAACTGCTTACTGACGAATCACTTTCTATATCCGTCGATTCATCAATGGCTTCTGAGGTGTTGATGTCGGCGACGGCGGCATCACCATCCAGATTTACAAATTTTAAATTTGAAGCTTTATTAATTTTTCCAACTTCAATGGATCCTAGGTATACAACTCCAAGGTGTTGTTTATTTAATCGCTTTACGTCGGTATCACTCAGTGCCTCGTTTAACCTTTTAGGCAAATAGATTATGTTATCTTCTAATTCACATACGATGCACCTTTTATTAATTTTTTTAGAAAAGACCACCTTTATATTTTTAATCGGATAGGTAACATTTTCCACCATATCATAGACTTTTAAAATTGACTTTACATTAACTTTAGCAACTTCGTTTAGTTTGTTAAGATCCATTGTTTTTAAATAAATTAATTAATTAATTAAACACTCACGTATTTATCAGCGATAGGTACTTGAAGCACTATGCAGCAGCAGAACGATTTCTTTACCTCAAATTTCATACTATTTATACTTTTGCAAAACAAAGAGCCCCTTCTTTGTTCCCTCTACAATTTTTGTTAATTGGGACACAAACATGTCGTATAGACTTTGATTTAGTATGATTGGTTGCCATGCAAACCCGGATATCTCTTCTAAAACACACCATCCTTTGTAAAAAAATTGAAATTGCTAGTTATTGAACTCCAAACATGACGCAAATCCTTTCATTACATTTAAAATCTATTTCAGTAGGTTATCATGTCCTAAAGAACTTTAACTTTTAATTTACAAATATACCCCGGAATTGTGCTAAAAACCTCATACTTGTGTACAAAACAACAATTTAAAGTTAATGAACTTTCTACATGACATAAAACCTTATCATATACTAACGAATATTCTAACTTATACTTGTAAAAACCGCTGATATAATTGCTCTTCCTTACAACCAAATTTGAAGCAAAATTCAACCTTATTACACTTAAACATAAACAACATAAACGCATATCCTGATTTCCCCCCGGGTATTAACAACTAAAATAAAATCTCAAATGTATAACCATTTCGTAAAATATCTTCAACATGGACAGTTCGATTTCCCAGTTTATTGCAAACAATCCACGTTCGGTACCATATCCGAATCGGTTACTTTTAACGGTTTACAAACATTACAACTATTTACAATTAGATGAATTCCCCGACGAAATTTTTCTTTTTAAAGAGCTCATAGAACCTAACATAAATGCAGGTAACTATAAAGTTAAAATGCTTTTTAATCACCATACTCCCATTTACCGCATATTTTATAAACGATCCCAACGTGCTATCAATCTCGGCATTCTCGAATATGATACCGAATTTACGGCTGAAATAGCATCATATATGATCAACAATGCATTAATCAGGGAATACACCAAACCATGTCCATTTTGTAAGAAAACACTCTGTGAATGCGAAAAGGAAAATTAAATATTTTAATTTTCACACCAAAACTGCCTTTCTTAAGGCAACATTAAGTCTTCAACACATCTCCTAATAATAATTACCAAATATAACTTTAACATTTTTCATATTGACCTAAATAAAGTTTACTGACCCTACACACACACAAAATTGTATTTACTCATTAAAATTATCTATTTCATACGCCATTCATGACCTTTGCTGACCCCCCAAACTGATACTCGCTCCTATTATCTATTTCATACACCAGACTTCACCTTTCCTGACCCCACACACTGATTACACTCTCATTTTATACTTACTCAACACATTTTTCACACCATGACCTACTAACACCATTCGACATTTCGCATCTCGCTCCTCCTTCACTCTCGCATTTTCAACTTTTACACACTCTCACACCTCTCACACCTGTCACACATACACCTCATTCACACCCACGCATACACCTACATACACTCTCTCACCTTACACACCTCACAGGTACACACTCATTACCATACACCTGCTACGACCATTCTTAACTTGGCCTTGGGGGCTCAACTCTCACACGACAACTACTTACCCTGTTAAATAAAGCCCATGGCCCTGGCTCCTGAGGTTCCTTTTGGTTTGCGGAGACTAATATTTAGATTTCTTTTCAAAAAGTTTACGACCCATTTGTACACAGCCATTCCAGTTTCTTTATCAAAATCATGTCTTATGTTGTTTTTTTTCTGCTAAATCAAAAGCGATCTCCCGCAAATCTTTAATCGTGATGGGAAAAAGACGGTTTTCTAGCTGTAGGATATGATCAACCATTTCCTTTTCTTGTTCATTTGTAAAAACAGTTTTGAAATTTCCCAACTCTTTGGCTCCACAATTTGAAATATCCATCGACCCATCCTTAACTTTGTTTTACTCTGTCTCTGAGAGTACTAGTGGGCACATTGAAAGTCTTGGACGCTTTTTTGTAACCCATTTCTTGTTTAACAATAGCTTCAACAGCGCCTTTCATAGCAGATTCGTCATATGACTGCCGCGTTGAACAACGCAAGTAGTTCTGTACCATTTTAAAATACCATCCCCTCTTCGTGTACCTAGAAAATAAAAAAAAATCGAACATTAGACAAAATATCACGTTGGGACATCATCGCACCCTATGTGGTTATGCCCCTATGCGGTTTTGCCCTAATAATCCTTTTTAAAAATGATCATTCACTGTATCCCGTATTTTTAGGTTATGTTGCTAACAAACCATGTAAGCATATCGTGAATAAACATTGCCCACTTTAGTAGAGCACTAAATTATTTTATTGGTATATTGGTAAAATTATTACATCTATACAGGGTGTTCCTTAATGACGTGCTAATATTTCAAGGTGTGATTCCTCAGGTCATTTTAAGAAGAAAAGTTCATATGAACATATGTCCGCAACGGCTTAAATTTTCTGCTACACGGTGTTGAAAAAAAATTTTTTTAAGCGTTATTTTTTATTATTTCCGAAAGTACTTTAGATATTATTTTCAATTTTGGTATGTGTTAATAGGATATAAAACCACATATTTTAGTTAGAAAAGTTATTCTATAGCTCCACCAGTGGCGTCCCTGCAAACATGTTCCCTGATATTTTTTACAATAAAAGTGGTACGCCAATGATATTTTTTCATGTGGATATTTTTTCTGATTAGCCTGGTCAATTCTACATGAAAACGGTCTCTTGCATTTTTCTCGTCAGACGCACCATTCTTGATTAAAATAATTAAACTAAAATTGCTTCATTTAGCAGTATTGGCGAAAATTTTTTGAACACATACATCTAGTTATCTTGGAATAATGACGTTCTTACAAACATCATTTTCAAAACAATACTTGTTGACATAAAGTAATGTTTTGTTTAAAAAACGACCTCATCGTATTATTTCTAAGATTGTTAATGTTTCATTGTATTTATTTTATTTTTCCGCCGTTTTTATTCGCATATCTCAGAAAATATGGTAAATTATACGAATGCAGAAATGGCGGTAATGCATTACGTGTATGGTCTCGCAGACGGTAATGCAACAGAAGCCAGACGTATTTATCAGGAAAGATATCCTGATCGTGCCTTTCGGCAGCAATTTTAGTTTAATTATTTTAATCAAGAATGGTGCGTCTGACGAGAAAAATGCAAGAGACCGTTTTCATGTAGAATTGACAAGGATAATCAGAAAAAATATCCACATGAAAAAATATCATTGGCGTACCACATTTTTTGTAAAAAATATCAGGGGACATGTTTGCAGGGACGCCACTGGTGGAGCAATAGAATAACTTTTCTAAGTAAAATATGTGGTTTTATATCCTATTAACACACACCAAAATTGAAAATAATATCTAAAGTACTTTCGGAAATAATAAAAAACAACGCTTAAAAATAATTTTTTTCAACACCGTGTAGCAGAAAATTTAAGCCGTTGCGGACATATGTTCATATGAACTTTTCTTCTTAAAATGACCTGAGGAATCACACCCTGAAATATTAGCACGTCATTAAGGAACACCCTGTATAGTTGTATAGTAATTATAAGTTTCTTACCGAATTTCACAAAAATGCTAATAACTTTTTCCCCATGCAACTGACGACACTGTATCTCGTTTATAAGAAAGCGGCCATTGTGAATGTGCTACCAACATAAAAAAACTTGCCATTCGAAAAAAATCATACCATAAAGACAAAAAACGGTACTGCCCCCACTTCCCCTACTACTATATACAGTAGAATACTTAAATTTTTCGGACCCGATGGAAAAAAGAAACGCGGGAGACTACCAACTCGTTGGATCAATACCATTCAATCAATACTGGAGATTAATGTTTAACAAACCATCAGAATTACAAACGATAGACAACGATGGCGAGAAGCAGAAAGGAAAGCAACTGCCAGACTGGAAGAAACATAAATAAATGAAATCCATAATCATCACAAATGTGACAAGAAGGATGGACTTGAGAAAGAGGATAAGTACCTGTCTTCTTCTTCTTCTTTTACTTTGTTTATAGGCTTTAGCCAGTTTCTTCTAGATTGCCGCTCCAACTCACGCAAGGACGACCAGCCCTACGTTTCCTTCTTGGGAAGTTGTCTCTAACGAGTTTTACGATTCTGTCATTTCCCGTTCTAATATGTGGTAGTGGCATTCCTGCTTTCTTTTCTTTGTCCATTTATTTACCGCTTGTATTTTACATTGATTTCTTATATCGGTGTTTCTTGCAGGGCCTTTTCGTGTTAACCATGCCCTAGAGACTATAAACAACGTAATATACACTTTTTTTATGTTTCACACACCGATCAAATGTGCGAAGTAATCAGATGCGTCCATATTAAAAATGGCTAAGTTAAAATAAAGGAATCGCTCTTGGACTTTTTTACTATTTTTGGGACGACTGCTGCTGAACTCGGAAATCTTGAAACAGCTGTATGACAATGGACTGGACAGCAAACTTTATCATGGTGAAGTATTCAACGGGGTGATTAGACAGCAAGCGAAAAAATTGATCCCAAATCCATATAATTCATTTTTGTGATTTGTGAAATCGTGCCTTTGGAAGCGTTTCCAAGCGTGTGACCCTTCTTTTGAACTTTGAAAAAGTACATATTCTTTCTTTTTAATTTCTCATCAAAAGAAAATATATACTACAGAATGTAGGCATCAGATAAGGCTTTTCTAGACAAAATGGAGTGCTTATTATGATCGCGTGGGCTCAGGAAATCAAATTTTGAAAAGTTAATCCCGATTTCTTAAGTATAGTGTGACCCGAAAGGAAATGTAGACATAGGAAGACAAGCTTTGATTTTATGCTCTATTGTATGTGTGTTTTCGGTTCTCAGTAATTTTCTCTTCTGATATAAAATTTTAGATAAGGTTATTGAAGTACAAAAATATTTGAAACAGCGATACAGCGAAAAAAGATCGAAATTTCGAAGAAGAGTGCAAGGCGAAACAACAGAAGATGTTGACTGTACATTTGAAGAAAAAATTCTAAACGGCTTTGTTTGAATGGAAAGGAACCAAATATAATATATATTTGAATTAGGTACAATACGTCATTAGAGAGAGAAAGATTATCATCTCCTACTTATGTTTTACATTTCACGTAGGGGGAGTGTTACTAAAATATCTTATGTCTTGGAGGCCCCAGAAGGCGTTAATCCAACCCTTCACACAACCCTCATTATTATTCGTTAGCTGTAATCTTTTTTAATCAGAAATTTATGGGTTAGTTGCACTGTTGGTTGCATACACAGCAGGCGCTCGCAAGTTAGCGTGTATTTCCTGCTGCCTCAAATTCGGAGCTACGAACAATATCGATCCTTCCTGCTGGCTTTCCTGCTGCTGTCGTTTTTGCTCCGAACGCGTACAGTGTGCTCGCAACTGCTGCTGGTTTTGTACGAATCAAAGCAGCTATCTAACGGTGATACCGGTGTTTTCAAGTTTAGAATTTAGCACGTTTTATGATGAATAAAAAATGACATCTACTACAACCATTAGAAAATCCTACGGAAACAGAAAGTTGTACTCTTTTCCGGAAGACTACCCTTTGCGCCTCGTTAAACCAAAGACTACCAGCAGCAATGCCCCAAAGAAAACCGAAGATGTTGCTAAACTATTAAAATATATCGACGACAATATTGTTGGCAAAAATAATGCATTTTTGGGACCCTTTGGAAGACGTAAAGGTAAGTTTTTTTTGCCGAAGTTCGGTTGGATTATTATGTAGCTTTGAAAACCAAAATGGAGATTATATTTTCGAAAATATTCTGCAAGCTTATTGGACTCGAAGTTCAATTTATTGCAGAACCAAAAATAAATTGAGCTTTAATCCTTCGAGTTGCACAAAACACACAAAACTATTTACAACAATAAGAAATTTACTGCCGTTAACTTTACTGTTAAGCATAAAATCCGTGTCAGTTTATTTTTTATTATTGTTATGTAAGACAAATCTCTATATTTTTCATAATTTCAAGTGTTGGTTAAACTGATAAGAGCGATAACAATGGGTTGTTTTGTAGACTGACTGTCTATTGAACTAATTTAGTGTGTTTTGCACTTCATTATTTTCGATTTTATCGAATTGGATTTTGAACGAATTTTCAATTTAAAATGTTGTTATGCCAAATTACAAAATTTCAGGCCAGGATTGTGTTTATTTATTAAGTTTTTATATTAAAAAAAATACCTGTTCGACGATTTTGGGCGTAGCCGGGTTTCAGTTTGATGTATTCAATGTATCTTTGACATTTTCCAAATTTTCGGTAAAATGAAACGAGCGCAGAAATCAACGATAAACAAATCGCGAGTTGCTTAAGGATTCGTCTGAACGTAAAGGCTACTTAATTGTTATTCACCTACCAACTCTTTAATTTATTCGCGTTGTTCTTCCACATTCATTAATTTAAATTCGGGCCAAGCATATTACATAAACCATCATAAATTTAATAACATAAAGCTACTATTTGATAAATACACACAAGCAGGCATAGCGTGATGTTGATACGGTTGTGTTTGCGAATTGTTTCCATTATGGTAGATGAAAAGTGTGGTGTTTGCACGATTAGCGCTTTCAACAATTACTACGTTGTTTATAACATTCATGTTTCGCGTAATCTGTTTGGCAAACAATACCGAAGTTCTAAATAAAACCGTAACATAGGTAGAAATAGATAAAAACCGCAAGAAAATATAATTTTGGGGAATTCCCTTACAAAACATACGTTTTCAACAGTCGATGCTGTTTTAATTTTTCCCATACACGTCTCCAGTTTCTACTACAAATTTAAACGATCTGTTACGTAACATTATAATTTAGCCAGCAGCGCAAAAAGCCGAGTGTGTAACAGAACAAATCAGTGGCTTTTAACTTTTTATGTAACTGTATACCCATTTTCTTAGAACAATTAATTAGAGCTTTATATATTTGTATCGTGATGGCTAGCGTCCTATTAAATTGTATTTTTATGCCTTAAAAACGTACAGATGTGGAGTATTTGGTTAAATATTTTACATAAGTAATACTTTTAAGGTCAATATTCTATTGTCCCAATATATTTATTGACAAATAATTTACCTAGAATCAATTCTAGCAATAAATGTATAGACTAAATAATATACTCAAAAGATTTACATAAAATAGTCCACATTTTGTTACAATAAGCGCGGTAATGATAGAAAATTTTTATTAAACCAGGAAGGTTCCTTAGATTGTTAAATAGAGAAAAATATCATCCAATGTCTTAAAAATTCGTTCAATTCCCCTCTAAAAAGTTAATGAAAAATAACATTGTGTATGAATATTATTATAACTCTTAAAAAAATCGATCTTTTACAACAAATTTTGTAAATGTTTGTTTACCGTATAGATTTTACTACTGTGTGTATTTTGCCTGTGTCATGGACACAAAACTTTTACTAACTACTGTATAAAAAAGGTATATATTGCTTGTGGTTTTAATATTCATGTTACTGAATCAAAAGAACAGCATTGTAATAGTTATTACATAAGCATCGATCTGAAGTGTCTAGAAGCTACAGTAGATAGACATAAGATATCCATTATACCTAGCTGCCAAAGCCCGATCGATGGTGTTTGCTAACTGTAGAAAGTATGAAATTAAATAGCCAGAAGCAGATGATGATTGAGTGGAAAATTTGATTAACTCGAGAATATTCATTTTTTACCACAAACGTAGTTTCCTGGCTAAATTTCCAGTTAAATTTAAAAAATGTAAAAAAAAGCATTTGCGCGGAAAGTATGTATCATCCTCTGATTATTATAAAATTTAATTATTGTTAATCAAAATATTATTATTATAAAACTGTAACAACAACAGTATACAAGGAAATTAATATAATTAAATGCTTGTTATGTAAACTACTCTAAGTAAATGCAATTTTAGAATTAAAATTGCAGGCGCGGTTCGTAATTACACGGCAGTGATAATTACCTAACCATTAATATTTTACTGCTATGATAATAAATATGCGCAAAACAGTGAAAATAGCCCATGATTATTCGTTTTTTATTTTTAAATTTACCAGATGGTGCATATTTTGGGATTGTTTGAAAAACACAGCAAATATTTTTAAAACTTTACTCCAGTCGAAGTATCGCTGGTAAAATACTGCAATAAAATCATGTCATTTGACGTATAAGCTTCTGCAGAATTTTTCAATTTGGTGCAGAAAATATGTTACTAAACAAATGACAAGTCCATGACTATATTATATTCTCTGTTACATTATTTCCTTTTTGTTGCTACTAGTAAAATAGCATTTTATTTCTACTGAATTCGGCACTTCTTCTTTTCCGGGATTCTTCGGCAATAGTATTGGGATTTATTATACTTCTGAGACTCTCCATAGTTATTATTCTGATTATCTTCCCGATCTGTATACTAAATAGGTATTCTCAATGTCCATATTCTTGTCATAATGTTGAAAATAACTAAAGTTTGTAGTAGTGTGTGTGAGGTGGCGGTGGGGGTTATTTTTATCTATTCACAGGAACAAAAGCTTTATTAGAACGCCGCGAATACATGTAACTATCGGACGATGCGCTCTGCGGGAATGAAACAACGGGCTGCCTGCTCCTCTGGACCACCCTCTTCCCGGTAGTCGATTGTACACAGTCGGCCATCCAGACTCGTCTATCGTCCTCGAGTGACATGCTAGAACAGAATGGCGCAGAAAGAAGAACCTCGACAGCAGGATTTTAAAAGTGGTGCTGAATCGCATAGGCAAAAAGATCGGAGAACCTGCTGCATCACTTAGGCAACAAGAACAGAGACCTTGGTGCATCACTTAGGCAACAAGAACGGAGATCTTCTTGCATCACATAGGCAACAAGAACAGAGACCTTCTTGCATCACATAGGCAACAAGAACAGATACCCTGCTGCCAGAACAGAGATCTAGTTGCATGACATAGACAACAAGAACAAGACCTTGTTGCAGCACTTAGGCAACAAGAACTGAGACCTTGTTGCATCACTTAGGCAACAAGAACAGAGACCCTGCTGCCAGAACAGAGATCTTGTTGCATGACATAGGCAACAAGAGCAGAGATCTTGTTGCATCACTTAGGCAACAAGAACAGAGATCTTGTTGCATCACTTAGGCAATAAGAACAGAGACCCTTTTGCATCACAAAGGTAACAAAAACAGAGACCTTGTTGCATCACTTAGGCAACAAGAACAGAAATCTTGTTGCATCACATAGGCAACAAAAAAGAGATCTTGTTGCATCACTTAGGCAACAAGAACAGAGATCTTGTTGCATCACTTAGGCAACAAGAACAGAGATCTTGTTGCATCACTTAGGCAATAAGAACAGAGACCCTTTTGCATCACAAAGGTAACAAAAACAGAGACCTTGTTGCATCACTTAGGCAACAAGAACAGAAGTTTTGTTGCATCACATAGGCAACAAAAAAGAGATCTTGTTGCATCACTTAGGCAACAAGAACAGAGACCCTGCTGCCAGAACGGAGATCTTGTTGCATGACATAGGCAACAAGAACAGAGATCTTGTTGCATCACTTAGGCAACAAGAACAGAGACCCTGTTGCATCACAAAGGCAAGAAAAACAGAGACCTTGTTGCATCACTTAGGCAACAAGAACAGAGATCTTGTTGCATCACTTAGGCAACAAGAAGAGAGACCCTGTTGCATCACAAAGGCAAGAAAAACAGAGACCTTGTTGCATCACTTAGGCAACAAGAACAGAGATCTTGTTGCATCACTTAGGCAACAAGAAGAGAGACCCTGTTGCATCACAAAGGCAACAAAAACAGAGACCTTGTTGCATCAGTTAGGCAACAAGAACAGAGATCTTGTTGCATCACTTAGGCAACAAGAACAGAGATCTTGTTGCATCACTTAGGCAACAAGAATAGAGATCTTGTTGCATCACTTAGGCAACGAGAACAGACACTCTGTTGCATCACAAAGGTAACAAAAACAGAGACCTTGTTGCACCGCTTAGGCAACAAGAACAGAGACCTTGTTGCATCGCTTAGGCAACAAGAACAGAAATCTTGTTGCATCATTAAGGCAACAAGAACAGAACGACATACCGGAGCTGTTAGACTGTTAGAGGGTGAAGGTTTTCGTTTGTTCGAGGCACAGGGCCGCCTCGTACAGCAGTCGAGACCGGGTAGAATGAATATCAACCTTGATGCGATCGATGCTGTCGTTGGGCAAGACTTCAGTTACCAGAAAAGGGCCTTTCGGGAGAAGTATCCTACTCTCTTCGAGATTGGCCGGGATACTGGCGATTTTAGTGAGAACCCGATCACGTACATATAATCGTTTGGGCGGACCCCGTTTGGAGTCGAAATGTTCAGTCTGTGCAAGATGGTTACCCTTCAACTTGTGAGTTGTCTCTGGTCGAGTTTTGGTAACTTCGATGGTAGTGTCATCATCGAGGAGAAATTTGTCATTATCGGTTTGGAGATGAAACCCAAAGAAAAGTTCAGATGGAGTTGCTTGAGTGATTCGATTTTGCGTGTTATTGATATCTTGTTGGATGTGTACTTAGTTGCTATTCCTCCATAAATTGTATTGTTTATTAAACATAATTGTAGAATTTTGACATCTAATTGAACAATTATTTACGCGGTCGTGGGTTAGTAACAGCTCGTTAGACAAACGCTGTTGGTCTGGGGTTTAATCCCAGTACCGGAACATCGAATTTTTAATTACCGTTCAATCTTGCAGTGCAACTGTAAACCAGCGAAATATTCTGTCTAGCAAATATTCTCTGGAGTAGAAGTTCTTACACTTCCTGTGATTCGGAACCCACGTTAAGCGGTAAGTCCTCTATGTCTGTGGTATTTTGGAAAGGGCAACACAGGCATACGAGAGAAGATCGTCAAGTCTTGTAAGACGTGAGGCACTCGAAGAAGAAGTTGAAATATTCCAATATTCTTGCAATTTTGGCACTCAAAGTATTCAGGAAAATTGACGTACTACCATATACTTTACCCTGTTGCAGAACTAACAAAAATTGACCGTCAAAATAAACGTAAAAAGAACCAAAAAATATTTGAATTTTTTGTTCTTAAATCGTAAAAATCTTTAAAGTGTGGTCGAAATTCCGGATGTCTGGAGTAGGTGAAATGTGTGACATGTTTAGTAAATAGGGCGTTTGTATTACTCTACTATCTTTGGCTGTTATGAGAGCGTGGTTACCTCAGCCATGTCTGTGGCGGACCTATGAGACCTATATATTTTTATTTTTTAAATTATTCAGAAAATCTGAGTCCATTTATCATTTTCAGGTAAATTGATTTTTGAGAGATTAATTTTTTTCGAAGCATGCATCGAAATATTGCATTTTTTTTGGGTTGATTATAATGAGCGATCAAAAAGTTTTCAAATAAGGGGTAGCTGTAAGCGCTACAAGGCATGTCGTAGCTGTTATGTTACGTACTGGCGTACGGTGTTTATTTCTTCGTATGTAAACACAAGCAATGTGAACCTAACTTCAAACTGTATCTCGTCGTAATAAAAAGCATTTTAAAAAGTAAACAAACAAATTAGAACAACCAGATTAGACAGATTTTGAAAGATGAATATATTATTTTAATTTGCCAGTTGTTTAAATTGGCGTTTGTTTATAGTTCAATCTCAGCCATGCAAACAAATTTCGTAGCCCTCCATAATTTGAAAACTTTTTGTTAACATGTTACCTTAAATACATTTTGGAACAATTGGCTGACTAGTGAGGCGGTCGTGGGCTAGAGGTTAGTGCGTTAGACTGAATCTCTGGTGTTCAATTCCCCCAATACCGAAAATCGGAGTTTTAACGGCCGTTCTCCCTCTCAAGGCAATTCGAAACCAGCGAGGTATTCTGCCTAGTAAAACTTCTCGTATTAAGTATTAAGTATATTAAGGCCCGGTCTTTCCACCTCCTAATAAACTTCCCAATAAGTTTTATTTAGACAATAAGCCTCGGTGCCGTCTTTCCACCTGCCAACAAGCTTTATTTGGCCAATAACTCCCACTATTCGTCAAATAACTTATTGGCAACCCAAACCAGCTCATAAGAAGTTATCTTGCCAGTAAATCAGGCGACGAGTAGCGAAAGTAACCGATTTGCGTAGGTATCAAACGACAGGCGCCCGCAAAATTCAAAAAGCACGTGGTTATTGGTTATGTTTGAAGTGAATCACGCGGTTGACGTTTCTTGCTGTTTTTCGGCGTTATTGTATTTTAGACAGTTGTAGCACTGAATATTTTACTGAGTAAAATATTCAATGGTTGTAGTTAAAAATGGATATTTTTGATGACTTTGCTGGTTTTGGTGGCATACATAAATCGACAGCTGGGAAAAT
Organism: Limonius californicus; assembly: GCA_014611495.1. Taxonomy (NCBI): domain Eukaryota; kingdom Metazoa; phylum Arthropoda; class Insecta; order Coleoptera; family Elateridae; genus Limonius; species Limonius californicus. Next base: position 45,210 of record JABXWE010000324.1, on the reverse strand, counting down.
TATACAAAGAGTAAATAATGCAGTGGCTGAATTGCGGGCAAACTATGTACGTTTTCCACTAACTCCAGGCCAAAAAAATACTTCAATGGTAGAATTATCAAAATTTGCACGGTTTCCTAGAGTTTTAGGTGTCATTGACTGTACACATGTTAAACTGCAATCACCAGGAGGACCTAATGCAAAAAATCGTAAACTGTCAACGGTTGCGTATTCGCAACTCCCCCTCCCGTCTTAAAAATTTCCAATTTCTTCTTACTTTCTTTCTTCTTTATATTTTGCTTGATTCCTTCATAGTTCAAGCGAATAAATGACCACCAATACAACATAAACGGACACCTCTCTGCTTTCACATGTGCGAACGGCAGGAATTTGACAGATTAACGCAGGATAATGTCAATTGTCGGTTGCATAGTCTATTTCGCTTCTAACCATACGCATTGCTGTATGGCTATCTTTGTTTACTGTTTACAATGAAGTTGACCCGAACGAGTTTTTACTACCAACATAACTAATGTTTTCACCATCCGAGTTATTGGCCACATAACTATTGGGAGGATAAAGTAGGGTCGAAAGACGGCTCCTACTTATTTGACGAATAAATCTACCCAATAATGTTATTTGTCCAATAGTTACTGGGTACTTTATTTGGAGATGGAAAGACCGGGCCTAAGTATTATAAGTGTGCCCTGTACTATATAATGTTGACTTAAAACAGAATTTGGAGAACAAAAATGTTATTCTATTAGATTTCGTTTTTTTTTTCGACAAAGGCCTCTCCAATTTGTCTACAAAAATGGACAAGTGAGGGCTACGAGGAGAAGAAGAAAAAGTTACGTAGTTTTGGGATTATTCTACTTTTTAGGCGAAACATCTTTAAAATATCACCGATGAAACGACTAGGTGCATCTGTAAACTAAACGTCGTCGGCAGTTTTCATAAAAGACAGACGTGCTTTGCTTGTTGGATCGCGATCCACAGTTGGAGGACCACCGGTCTAGACTACTTCCATGTTAATATTGTTGGCCATGACCATTTCAAAAATTATACTGTTTGTTGATTTCAGTGTATACTAGTAACTTTGAGCGTTCTTAGATGTATCTTATTAAAATGCGAAAATTAAGATTTCGTCTTGTAATTTTATCTGAATTTATAAATATCCGAAGCCTTCTGGGTGTCACTTTTGAATTTATTAAATCCATTGGAATGCTTTACATAATGAATCTAGACATTAAAGCTTTGCCGTGGAAGCGTGACGTACTGTGAAGCAAAAAATCTCACCGATACGCCTAGAACGAATGCAACAACTCCTCACAGCGTAGACAAAAGTTCGAAAGCATAAAAAATACAAAAAGACACGCTTCGCACGCCACTGATCAAAGGAGACCATTAGGCGAGTGAGGTCAAGGCTGCGGTCATTTTCAATGTCAACTTAGCACCACGTAGTTGTCAGGATAATACAAATTATTGCAGAAATTCGCACAGGAGATTCAAGAGGCATTTTTTTCTTCGTGGCGAACTGGAACAGTCTAATGATTTCCGGCTGCCTTCTGGACCATTTGCGTGCTCCCATTTGGTAATGATAGAAGGAACAAATTGCAAAGCAGCGAAATTTCCGCGAATCCCAATTGGGCACACACACGTGTGCGTATTCGATTTCTTTGTAGACGGGCTACAGTTGGAGGATTCTTCTAGGAATCGGCAGCACTCGAACTAGAATTACGACAATTATTATAATTAGATGTTATCAATTAGAAGATGGCGGAAGATAAAAGATGGGGTTAAAATTAAAGGTTTTTTTTTGTTAATAGTATTGTTATTGTCTTGGAATTTAAAATGAGATTGAGTATAAATGATCTAGAATGTAGAATATAGTACCTAGCGTTTATTTTTCAACAATAAACTATTTTCATGATATTTAAAGATAATGAAAATGTTACAGTGGCGTGCGTCTACACGCGAATACTACTAATGATGAAAAGTAAGAGTTCATGATTATGTCTTTACAATTTAAAACTGTATCACACTAAAAAATTAGATTCCAAATAAGTGTACAAACACAATTTTTAAAATTTAGGCGGCATTGCATTCTGGCAACAATGCTAACATTAATCGGACAAGATTCTGACTGAGGATTGCCATAAGTTTTGAGAATCTGTACGATTTAGGTTGCGTGGCAAACACTGATTATGACTTCATTAAAGATACGTACAGCAATATTCATAATAAAATATTACTAAATTATTTAATTGAAATGTATAAGTAGTTAGTCTTACCTTATAAATATGTACATTTTAATTAAGTGGTATTTGTGAATAAAATCGACATATTATTGCTATCAATTGTTTATGTTTCAAATGCTCGTTTTAATAAAATATAAATGTAGGTGTATGTAAATACATATATTTAAATTAGCCATTTCAACTATTTTTCTCCAAACCAAAAAGCAAATCACTGCTTATTACACAATAATTCTGTAATGTTTATTTTTTTGGAGCTTTTTAATTTCGTTTTCTTTTAAATTAACAAAAAACATTTAATTTAACGTTACTGTACGACGTAACGAGGTCAATTTTCTGCTATCATATATACGAATTGGACAGAGAAAGAAAAAGACAAACAAAAATAAATGATTTTCTAACGAAACTAGTACAAAATTGGACAGCGAAGACAATTTATTAATTGATAATAAATAAATCGCAAAATAAAATAAATAATAGGAAACACGTACTCGCAAGTTTTATGATAAAAATACGGTAGAAAAAAGAATACATTTTTTTTAATGAATGTAGTTCGGTAGATTTAACGAAAAATCGATATGACTGGCAACACTGGACTGACCGAATCTGCTCGAATGTGAGTTATGCTTGTTTAAATTAGCAAATTTTTGATTAGCTAAACGAGGGATCGGCAATCTTTTCGAGGGATCGGGGCAACTGAGTAACCAATAAGTGGTGGCGGGTAGGTGAGGGGCGGACATCATGCGAAGGCTTTAAGAAAATGGTTTTTTGTAAGCTTAATTGTGAAAGTAATGATCCACGAAAGTTTGTATTCGCTCCTACGGGAAGGGCATTGGTGCCGGACCTCAGATATGTACCCTCTACTTAGTATCCCAGCTGGCGTGGTGGCAGTCACTACCCTTCCGGTGAGTACCAACGGACTGTTGCGGTTGTGGTAGGTTCTGGTGTTGCTACGTTGTGCGATTAGTGAAAGCAGTAGAAGGAACCAATCGGTACGTGATAGTTGACAATTGACCCTCGAAGCAAACCCCTGCAAAATTTCTGTCTAAGCCCGAAGAAGTGACTTTCTTAGACACAAATCACGGAAGCCCGTAACTTTAGAGGACTAATATTTTATTTGTTACGATCGATTGTAATAATTATGAATAGATTAATTAGGACCGATTCGATTGCCAAATAGGTTAACTTTAGATAGATTGATTTAAGCAAGGGGCCTCGGTGGTCTAGCGCGGCAACGCTTTGCCACTAGAGGCCACACCGAATTGTAGTCGTTCTGCTGTGGTTTTGAATCACAGCTGGGGCGACCGCATTTCGGTTACTTAAGTTTAGGGTGCATGCTGCATGAATGGTTAGTGTGTAAGGGACGCCAGCACCCCCCTGAAGTAATGCAAAAGCGGTTCGGGGGGGGGGCGGTAGTGTGAATGAATGAGAGAGAGAAAAAAAAGATTGATTTAAGCAACACACTTGATAGAAAAAGAATTACGAATACTGCCTAAATCTGAAAAGTTTACGATGTTAAATGTAAAAGGTTGACCGTAATTGTAGTTTAAACATAATTAACTGCTTTTATACTTCAAAATGAGTATTTCCCTTAGATTTACCCACAGGTCAAACTAAACGGAAATGGTTCTAGTAGACGGTTCGTAAAAAAGCAATGGGAAAAGGGAATATAATAATCATAACAAAACTTAGTCTTGTATGTTTTTTTTTGTATTCTTACGGATATGCCTGTATCAAACTAATAAAAACAATCAGAGGTGATTTTATGTTGATAAATATTTTATACAAATGTTATCGCTATTATTCCGAATTTTATTATAAATTTCAGGGCAACCCTTTTTATTCTGAAATATCTCTTTTTATCAGTGTTCAAACAGAGATATACTTTCTACTTGCGACCCTGGATTTATCACATAAAATACTTGAAGATGGGAAATAATTTACAAAGTTTGGGTTATACCACTATTCTACTTCATTCGGTATAATTGTGTGGGCACCTGCGATTGGCAGAGCATAATACCCTAAATTTAGAGTAGTATTGTGTACCTATGCTTTCAGCCTTGGTTACTTTATGTAGAAGAGTGCTCTCTAAATGTTTGCCAGCAACGAACAATTTTTAAAATAATATTTTGTTATTATTTTCTGTAAGCTTTTCTGGGTGGTTTTTATTTACTCAAATATGAATTGTATTACATTTATTTTTTTATTGAAACCGAAAGAGTTCACAGGGCGACTTTTATGACACTGAAATGGCAACCTTAACCGGCGTTCAGGCAAACACTCTTTAAAGTTACATTTTCCCCAAATCAAATAGGCAAACAACAAAAAGGGTATAAAATGGTTTTTAAGGTCGTTTAATTAACATTCCATCTATTATCCATTCTTAGTCTGCCGTAAATCCCCCGCTTGGTACGTAATCGAAAATTTCTTTCGAAACTGCCAACCCTAAATCCATTTCGAAACAAAACAATACCAGGAAGCGCAGGTTTAGAGACAGTGTGTCTGCACGCTTCATTTAAAAAAATTGGCACGTCAACCTATTTTTTCCTCTCCTTCGAACGAGTTGAACGACCGCTCTGAATTTTTGGAAAATTCTCGTAGTTTTTTCGTTTTCAGGTACATCCATATAGGTCAGGATGTTATTAGCCGCACATCTTGGACAAGGGTGTTCGGTTAAGGTTCGCGTGTGGGGTGGAGATGATATTGATCGAAATAGGGGTGACCTACCTTACCCAAGGGTGTCATGTGCACGCGAACTGCGCGGGACGTTAACCCTGAATTTAGCTTGAATGAGCTCACCAACTATTTTCGTAGATTGAATAGAAGACATTATTTTTACCCTTGAGGACGCGGTTCTCTAATGGCGTCATAACTTTGACGAATTATGAGAAAAGGCGACCATTATTGAGAAAAACCGTACCAATTTATTGGAGAGTTAATTGATTCCGGCACGGGGTAGTTTGACGCCTAGAAACAAAAAGGCATATCCCCGAAGTGCACGTGTTTGACTGCAGGGGATGCCCCTGCCGTCATTCCTCCCGAATTAGCGTGGGGGGTGCTAAAAATAAATACCCAAATAGCGAAATTTTAAAATGTGTTCCATGGAATGGTTTCCAATACAGGTTTTCAGGTTGCGTGACTAAATCGAATTTTACCCAAATATGTAGTTCTAATCGCCATGTTTGGTTTTTGATAATATTCAAATTTGTTCGAATTTGCTGAAATAAGCGCACCAGTTATGCTGAAACGTGAATGAAACGAAATGAAAAGTGGTACATGTTAATGAATCCAAGCCACAAGAGGTCATTGAAAGTTTGTCGCAGAAATTTATGTAAATGGAATTTGACCTTCATAAAATAAAAGTGTTTTCTGAATTTCTTTCTAAAAAAAAAAATGTTTTATAATTTTTTATTTAAGTTTTGGGTTTATACATCTATTTTAAACTTAACGGTTTAAATTTAGCATTAAACGGTAGAATCAGACTTTACACGAATGTTATTTTTAAGATGTCTTAATATTTTTTGTGTTATTCACTTTCTTTATTTGTCAGACATGTTGTACAGCATGATAGTCTAGTAGTATTTTTTATGATTTTTGGCACACATCAGCATTCAACCAAAACAAAAACATAGCTCTTAAAACCGTAAAACTAACAATAAAAACCAACTATTGATAGCAAAACTTTAATCGCAATTGTAAGAGAAACATTAGATAATGTATCATAATTTATTTCCTATCTTTTTTATTTGTTGATAGAACATCATCAATTATATCACTGAAGTGCTCGCTTTATAAAGCAATCAGATTAATTTTCTCTTTCGCCAATTAAATTATTTTTAGCTCACGCGTTCCCCTAAGCAAATTGACATCCAAGCGCGTATTTTTGGCAAAATAATTAACCTGAGCATTGATTTGTAAATAAAAGATAATTGGCGCAAATGAGCGACTCATTACCAACGTGTTTGTTGTCCTTTACTGTAGTGTTGCACGTAATGATGATGTGAAATAGTTGAGCTGTCAAAGGTTGTGAGTGTAAAACTACAATCAAACGACGAATACGCGCTAATCAGCATAAAAAACGTTTGTTGCTTGCAGTTGCTAAGGCCTGGTTTTGTATCGTTCGTTGTGTAAAATTAATCCAACGAATATTATTATTACATACATTAACCAACATTCGTTTATTAGACAGTTTTTAAGTAAATTAAAACAGTTTTTCCAATTCAAGAAATTGAAATCATTTCAGAAGATTTATTTTATATTTCTCGATTGGTGACAATGAAAACTCAGATCTGAAACCATATTACCCACAAACTTTTTGGCAATCTATTAATATAAAGCTATGTACCAATTTACAAATATTAAATTTTCAATTTTTTACGTTTACATTCGCATGAATAAAGGGTTAAAATTACACCCCCTGCCGTAACATACGAGTGTAAAGTGTTGGGCGAGGGGCGAGAACATTTACAGTTATTTCAAGGTTCTCAGCAGTTTACTGGTATTGATTTATTGATTACATCATGCGTATTCAAAATATTATCATCAACAGCCTTTTAGTTTGCTATTGGGTATCCGCCTCTTCTCTGCCTTGTGTTTCTCCTCAGCACCAAAGTAGAAACACGAGGGACCTACAGTTTAACGTCGAATCCGAACGACAGAAATTCCAGATAAGGTTTTTAACATTAAGATCTCCGGGTTGCAAGCCGGATTAGGAAATTGTATGTGGTGGGTTGCACCACAACATTTTAGCTCCGTGAAATTCCCCCCTCCTGCCACACAGATTAACGGCACAAAACTATACACTCTGTATAAGGTCTCACAATCTATTGATGCAAGTCGATGCTTTTAACATACCGATAGTCAATTATCGATTATGTAACACATAAGGCCGGTGGTAATATATTTATGCGGAGTTAATATTTCCTTTCATCGATTTTACACTTGCAGTTGTGAAATCTTAATACTATATAAATTGTGGTTATATACATACACACGGACGGAAAGACGCCAACATTTATATATTTGTACTTCAGCGCCATATACTGATATGAAGTCAATATTTCCATTTAAAAATTTTGTATTGTGGGTGATATTACTGTAGTCAAATCGCATATATAAAGGGCAGTGACCTACCTCCCCCTTCAGCGTAAGGGCATAAAGTGTATGAAACTGTAAACATTTACATTACCTACAAATGCTACTGGTGTCGATCAAACGGTCATCAAAGATAAGCAACGCAGGCTCGTATCACTACTATAGTCTTCGGTTAACGAGAATGCATCAGGGGGCTAGCAACTACTGTAGAATGGGTGGCCCGTTCAGTGGTACCAACAACAGCGGTCGGCCGTGCTTCGGAAGGCACGTTAAAGCCGTCGGTCCCGGCTACTACGACGATGACAGTTGTTAGGTCAAGTCAAAGGTGTAATGGAATTATCGATTATATAATACTTCATAGTGGAAAAACACGCACATCAGTTGTACTGCGAAGCAACTAACCGCCCTTCTCCCCTCTAACATAAGGATACAGTTTTTGGTGGTGAAAAAAATTCTATTATCTAATCTATTATAAAGCCTTTAGTAATAAACTAATGTCAGGTCAATGGTTCAATTTACCAATATTGAATTCCGATTGAGCGCTGTAACATTTGGGTGCCGTTGATTTGGCGCTGGAACATTTGGGTGCCTTTCGCTTTTTATTATTATTAAACTTTTTATTTAGTTTCACTTGTTTGCTTGTATGTATGTTAAAGTCAAATTCTCGGCTAGGAAATATAATAGGTAATAATAATATTTACTAGAAGACATATTAAAACTATTATTATAGATTATGGCAATAGAACTGAACGGCATAGCTTACAGTTTTTCCACTTTAAATTTCTGTAGCAATAAAATGTAAGTATGTTCAATTTCGAATCTAGTTTTATTTTACTTATCTGTCGAATAAAGTATTTGGGGAACATTACGCTAACCATTAACAATTTTGAAAAACAAGCTTTTATGATATTGTACTATATGTGGGAAGGTTTTTTAACCGGGAATTGGGTGACCAAATGGTTTGACGCTAAAACGACCAGCGCATAAACGTCTTTGCGCCAAAACGGAGGTACCAAAACAGGGGCGCTAATATGACGGCCCTTAAATTTCATGTACCATGTAATTGCTATCCATCCCCAACATACAGAGGCACACGAGTCTTTGAAGGCGCAGATATTATGTTTTTGGTAAATCTGTTGTATATTAATGTAAAGTCTATCATCAGTGTTTAATTATCAAGTATTACACTTGCAGTTATAGAATCAGTAACATAGCTAAATTGCCCTCTTTCCGGACACACAGAAATTTACATTTATTGTAATATTTTATTGTAAACTCAATGGTTCAATTTTCCAACATTGAATTATCAACACATGCAGTCGCAAAATCAGCAATATTAAATGTATCGTAACAAAATCCCTCCGATTACATATAATATATAATTTATATTTATTGCAAATGACTATAGAAATGTGTTTTTTTATAGTCGTGCTAACAAGGGGCTACCAAATATATTATTGCCAGCAAGTTTTAAAAAAAGGTAAAATTTTTATAAAATGCGGAATGCAAACAAAATTTGATTGCCGTGTTTATCAGGCTAATAATTGGTAAACTAGGAGGGTAATTAAAAGATAATCGAAGAATTTTCAAAGTTTACATGTGATAAATTCGATTTATTTGTTTTTGTCCACGAACGCACAGTTTATTAATTTTTAATTCGCCTTTTCAAGTGCAGATATAATACGAGTGTCGTATAATCTCCTCCTCTGGGATGTTATCTCCGTTAAAATAAAGCTTTTGAAAATTGTATATTTTGACGAACAAACTATCAAAATGTTATCAACTAATTACAAAGTGATAAATCTTCATATTGTTTGTCAAGTGTATGTCATGTCATATAATTTGTCGTATTATTTTATTGGCAAACTTGCGGATAAACTACAAATTTAAATAAAGATATGAGGGATTGACCGTGATAAATATATAAAGTTGACGTTACTTTCCAATAACTTTTCGCTAGTAATAGTTTACCTATATTTACAAGTTTTTTTCCCTACAGATTACAACATATTTCATACAATAATTCTAAAATTAAATTAGAATCAGCAATAGTTTTGACGTAAATGTTGAAATCTTAAGGTGAACACAAAAGCATTACCCAAGAGCTACATAAGTTACAATACAATTTCACTGCGTAAATTAGTCATAAAATTTTATTAACATTTGTGTATCGTAAAGATTGTTATGTCTTTGAACAAAGACTGTTTTACAAAGAAAGTAATTACATACCACCTACGTGTAAAAATTAAGAACAATAAGTCCCACGAAACAATTCAACAACACGGTTTGTTTACGAGGTAATGGGAAAGCTATTCGAATTACAAATAGCCCTACGGCCTGAGTCGATGATCTAAAAATTTGTCAACATAAACTTTTGATACTTACCTAATCGTTTCAGTTATTAGTTATTAATGTGTTGTAAGTGAGTACATATATATAAGTTTCTGCATCACATTACTGCCATATCCTGTATATTTTGCAAGACTCGATTTTGTTAATAGATTTTCATTATTACTATTATTTAAAAGTATAGAACATTAACAATATTATAAACAGCGCAACCATTCTCAAGTGTACTGGCGTTGTTACTATACAGGGAATTTTTCTTTTTAGTATACATTGCCTGTGTATACTTTTAAAAAGAACGCGTCAATTTCGCCTATTGTGTAGGCAACCAACTATACAGAAAACTAAAGCATGCTGTGGCCAAAACAATCAAATTAATTCAAGGTTAAAACATAAAATTAGTCTTTATTTAGTGTCTTGCGTTTTTTTATACAACCATGTACACTAAAGACGAAAAAGTGGAAATTCTAATGTGGTATCAGAATGGGAATAACTTAAGAACTGTGAGAGACTTATTTTCAGTAAAATATCCAGAAAGACCTATTCCTTGTATTCGAACCATACAAACAATATTGTTAGAAAATTTAATTCTCAGGGATGCGTAATAAAATAAGAACTAAAAGTAATCAGGTTTTAACCGAAGAAATGAAATTAAATATTTTATGCTACGTTGAAGAAAATCCCGTAGGATCACTACAAGAAATGGGTTCACATTTTAATGTTTCTAAAACCTCGGTATTTATAATACTAAAAGAATTTAAATATAAATCGTACAAATTTTCGAATCACCAACAACTATTCGATGGAGACAAAGAAAAAAGAACAATCTTTGTGAAACTTTCTTTAATTTGCTAAATGAGCGTGAATACATTTTAAATAAGATAGTTTTTGGTGATGAAGCAACTTTCACAATAAATGGAGAAGTCAATTCACAAAATTTTCGGTGTGTATTATAATTCCTCATCTTTCTCTATCCATTATCCTGCTAATCTTATTCCTTAGATATTGGTCGCGCACTAACTGCCATTTACAAAACTTAACTCACAGTAAATACACTGGGAAAGTTAACGTATGGCTGGGAATAGTTGAAAATAAGCTTATCGGTCCATATTTTATTGATGGTAATCTCAATACAGCCAAATTTTTAGAGCTATTAAGGAACGACATCATTCCGGCAATAGGAAACTTCAACATCGATGACCTGTGGTTTCAGATGGATGGAGCTCCTCCTTCCACGAATGCTATAAGAAACTTTCTAAACGACAGGTTTCCAGGACGTTTTATACAAATTTATTTATACAAATATTCCAATACAAAGTATTGATGAATTAAAAGATCGCATACGTACCGAATGCAATAGCTTGAATCCTGACTTTCTTGCGAATGCTGTGCGTGCTTTTCATCACCGTTTAGGTTTTGTTTAGAAGTACAAGGTGGCCATTTCGAATACTTGCTGTAACTGTTGTTTTTATTTTCATTTCTGTTTTCTGTTATTGATATTTAATGTTTTAGAATAATAATCGTTGTTGTTGTTCCACTCATTTTGATTTTGGCATTGTATACTAAAAAGAGGAGGAATTTAATAAGTATGTTTCAAAACTGACTGTCGCATATAATTCTCAAGATACGATACTATCGGTGTTTCTGGAAATCACGTCCGAGCTATTTCAAACATTTGTTTCACTATTGTTTTCATTTCTACCTTATTTCTAGCAATCATTTTACAAATACTTGCTTTGAAATATCCCCATAAATGTAATTAGTTCGGGAAACAAGTAGGCCACACAACGGGTCCGTTATTGCCATAAAAAATGTGTGTTAAATACATCAATACCACCCTGATGTTGATTGTAAGGGGTAGGAGCCCCATCTTGCTAAAAATAGATATTTAGAAATTGTTATAAAAGCAAGTATGTACTTATATTGTTGCTGATGCAATGTGTTGCTGGCGTAAAATTAATTTGTTGGAATATTAAATAATATATATTATTTTAGATTTTCTACCTGATCGTAACATTTTGCCACCGAGTAATTACGCCATTGGCAACCACAAATGCAAGGCAAATTGTTTGTCATTTTTGGTAGTGCTAAAGCCAGGTCAGAACTTTTCCTTAATTGAAAATGAAATGCAATTTTTCAATGAAACTTCACTTCTAGTAAGCGCTACGTTCTCTCGAATGTGTAAGGAAAGAAAACTTTGAGCGATCTTTTCTCTATGCCTGAGTTACGCGTTGTTAAGGTACCACAGACATAGAGGACCTACAGCGTGACGTGAGCTCCGAACCACGGAAAGTGTAAGCACTTCTGCTCGAGAGAATATTTACTAGGCAAAATACCTTCCTGGTTTGGGATTGCCTTGCATGGGAAAACGACCGTTAACAATCATAAGTACTGAGAATTGAACCCCAGACCTTCAGAGGGCCTAACACGCTGACCTTTAGCTCATTAGCTCAATTTAGTACTGTCTGAACCTCATTATGTGTTTATTTGTTGAATTGAGCGCTATTACAGCATTTATCAAAGCAGAGATTAATAAATGTGTAAGAAAAACTGTTTTGCTAATATTAAAAATCTTCAACCGCAAGTCTTAACATTCTTCAATCTTAACTTATGCCGTCCATTTCTTCGTGGCAGCAGTGCAGGTTTTAATGGTATTTTAATTTATTATAAATACATACATTCGTTTGGAGCCTCTTCTATACTCCAAAATAAGATATGTTAGACTTCCGTAGGGTTTATCGTGGTATAAACCACCTTTGAAATAATGTAACAGGTAAAAATCACATGAAGACAAATCTGGTGACCTAGGTGGCCATTTTTATTATTGTTTTCTTTTATTTCGTCGTCATGTAGCAGGTTTGTTGCGGTCCAGATGTAATGTGGTTGAGCACCATCCTGTTGAAATTAAATATTTTGCAAACATTCAAATATATCTGCTTATGTAGAGTTTTCGGAATAAACAATATTAGACAGTTTCATATAATTCCAGCTCATTTAGTTTTGTAGTTCATTGAGTTTGTAGTTCTTTCATCTAATGACGATTAAGATTGGAGTAATATCGACAGTTGCGGCGGTTATCATTTCCATTTAAGCAAAAACTCGATACGTCAGAATTCATTAGACAATTAAGAATATCCAGTTGCCTTTTAATTTCGGTCATAACCGGTTCCAAAAAATGATAAAATAGCGAGACTTCGATACTACAGAATTATCAGTAGAGTGTCTTCTTTAGTTTTTATTATTTTATATCCCTTCGTGATAACCACACGTACTGATAGAGAGTAACACGGTCAAGTAGATCAAGTTGATCTATTCATTTGTTTTTACAAAAAATAAGACATTAAAGATTTATAAAATTCAAGTTTGCGAGCCTGTTGGCATTACTATTTATCAACCTAACGTCACATAAAATTTAATAGAAGTTACTGTCAAATCTGTGAAATTTGGTATTTATTATTGCTTTCTGTTTGCTATTAGTTTAATTTTTGCTTTAAAGTTTATTGTAGAACTCGCGGTAAAACTATATAATACTCAGAGGCTGTAAAAGTGCCATGAAAATATACATTCGTGCCATCTACTTAATTAATAGGCGAGATTCTGTATACCCAATTTCATTAGAAATTCTTCTTACAAAGCGTTCAACAATATGAATCATTGTATAAAAACTAATTTTCGCATTTCTTTTTTGAATGGCAAATCATCCCTTATCTAATGTCATTATTCCATTCAATATCGTAATATAGCTTCAGGCTTGTATTAAGTTGTGGACGTGCATATCATCTTTATATCTTTGGCATTAATGTAAGATTGCATTTATATGACTTAGCTAAATGTAAAATGAATTTTTCGACCTCATCATTTACGTTATAATTTTCATTAAATTAACTTTTAAACAATTATCTACTGTACTTCCTGATTGCGTTCGACGTTTAGGTGACGGTAGTACAGAGCACGCTTTGTTGACCCATCATCATCATCATCGTCAGCCTTTTTGTCCCTCTGCTGGGCATCGGCCTCTTCTCTGCCACATGTTTCTCTTCAGCGCTAAGGTAGAAACACTTTGTTGACTACTACTAGTAAAAAATTGAATATAACTAAGCCGTCCGCTATAATTTACCATTATTTCGGATAAACTGAAGTTGCCTAATGACAAGCGTAATATCATTAAATTGAACTCTCTGAAATGTCTAAATAGCCTAGTTGAAGGGACAGACGTGTTGCCAGATTTTTGGTAGCCTTGTAAATGTAGGCCTTGCAATTTTAAGTACATACGCAGAAAAATTGCTACAAAAAATGGATGCAATGCAAACGTAATTGTATAGTAGCAAATATCAACTTCTTACAGCAATGTGTAATTGAACTGTAATTAGCCGGATGGCGTATTTAATTCCCGGCATTCGTTACGCAATTCGTAATAGGTTCTTGGTAATATCATGTAAGACATTTTACAGTCCTAGACTGGCGGTCGCCTTTCATTGCTCTGAGCAAAAGCATTACATTTACTCCGGCTTATCTCTCGAGCGATTGAAAATAGCTTTCATAAAAAAGATATAGTCGATGATGACCTCATTCGCGGCTTATTCGTACTCGTATTTCAGACAAACCTAAAGCATCGTCCTTAAATTGGAAATGATGAGCTGCCTAAGGTTCTTCAACTTCCAAGGGGCAAAACCTTAATCAACAAAAAATTGACCGCAGGAACTTATTCGCAAGAACCGGACTTCTTGCGTTAATACGTTAACCTTTCTTGAACGATTGTTTGTTTAATTAAACATACGTACATGAACAAATTTTGTGGCCTTGAAGTGAATTATACAAAGCCTAATAAATTATGTGGATATTTTAAATCAAACAACGACCGCTTGATTAGCGTAAAGGAGTAGGTTCCGTGCCGTAAATCACACAGTTCGTATTTCAAACAAACTTAATCGGTTTGCTAAGTTTTAACACTTTTTTGAATTTCACTCGTATGCACGGAATATTAACCCTTCATGATTAACAAGTTCATTTGCATTTTTAATAGATTATTTAACCCATTTCACAGTTAAACATTACATTTTTAAAATTCCTTGATGTATATCATCAGAAATGTCGGTATAAAGCTTCGCAGAGAAATTATAAACGTCTTTGTTTTCGTGGATAAATTTAATTTATTCTAACAAAATTTTGATTAGAATTCTATAGAAAGCCCGAGTGTTTATTTTAAAAAGCACATAACAATAAATGGCAACTTACCCAAAAATGTACAATCACGAATCAAATCGAAATTCTTCTTTCTAAAAGTCCAGGTTGAAATCCAACCCAATAACCTGCAAAAATTCTAGTTTTCTCCTACAAGTTTTGATATGAATTTTAATTTTATCCATGAATCTAAGACAAAGTATGATAGACACGATAGCGAGCTTTTACAGAATATTAACGGTTGTGGTTTTCAGCCGAAACTCTACTTTTGCGGATGTGATTATTCGTTGTATTTATATTGTTTCGTGATTTTCCATTAGTGTATCCAAATAGGAATGTTTTTGATATTTTTTGGAACTACTGTGGAAGATTATAGTCTATACAATGCTAGTAAAATTTAAAAATGTTAAGTAATATATATATATTATAACTGCATAAAATATATGCATTATTAACCTATATTATCATTTATTACGATGAATATAATCCCAAATTTATTATAAAAAAGTTAAATTTAGTATACATTTCAGTGCTAAACTGCGAACTGTGCACTCGGCTAGTTGAGGTTTTCCATTTTGCCGGGAATTCTGCGTACCCAACCCCTGCGTTAATGGAATGTTGATTGTAGTTTCATTGCCTTCGTTGTTTTAGTCAGTTTCTGGATTATTATAAGAAATTTACAATCAAAAAAATATAAAATACTAACACTCCTGTATAAAAACGACGCTTTCTATTTCATTTTAAATTATACTAAATTGTACGTTGTTGAAATTAATAATTGTAATACTCAAAGGTGCATTTAGGTAGCTGCAGGTTTGTAAAATGGATGTACCTATTTGAAAAATATCCGCCTTTTTAAAATTCATGTTGGGGCTTACTACGACAACAATTTGTGTCGTCGTATGGGGGAGGAAATGGAATAATATATCTATTTACAGTAACGAGGCTTTATTAGAACTCAGCGTATACATGTAACTATCGTACGATACGCTGTGCTCGAATGGTCCAGCAGGCTGCTCGGTAGTTGATGGTACGTCCACACTCGGCCATCCTGACTCGCCGATCGTCCACGAACGGCCTGCTAGAACAGAATGGCGTCAGAAATAAGAAACTAGACAGCATGATCGAAAAGGTGGTGTTGCATCGCTTAGGTAAGACGAACAGAGACCTTGTTGCATCACTTAGGCAACAAGAACAGAGACCTTCTTGCATCACTTAGGCAACAAGAACAGAGGCCTTGTGGCCTCACATAGGCAACAAGAACAGAGGCCTTGTGGTCTCACATAGGCAACAAGAACAGAGACCTTGTTGTAGCACTTAAGCAACACGAACAGAGACCCTGCTACCTCACTTAGGCAACAATAACAGAGACCTTCTTGCATCACTTAGACAACAAGAACAGAGACCTTGGTGCATCACTTAGGCAATAAGAACAGAGATCTTGTTGCAGCACTTAGGCAATAAGAACAGAGACCTTCTAGCATCACTTAGCCAATAAGAACAGAGATCTTGTTGCATCACTTAGGCAACAAGAACAGAGACCTTCTTGCATCACTTAGGCAACAAGAACAGAGACCTTGTGGCCTCACATAGGCAACAAGAACAGAGGCCTTGTGGCCTCACATAGGCAACAAGAACAGAGGCCTTGTGGTCTCACATAGGCAACAAGAACAGAGACCTTGTTGTAGCACTTAAGCAACACGAACAGAGACCCTGCTACCTCACTTAGGCAACAATAACAGAGACCTTCTTGCATCACTTAGACAACAAGAACAGAGACCTTGGTGCATCACTTAGGCAATAAGAACAGAGATCTTGTTGCAGCACTTAGGCAATAAGAACAGAGACCTTCTAGCATCACTTAGCCAATAAGAACAGAGATCTTGTTGCATCACTTAGGCAACAAGAACAGAGAACTTCTTGCATCACTTAGGCAACAAGAACAGAGACCTTCTTGCATCACTTAGACAACAAGAACAGAGAACTTCTTGCATCACTTAGGCAACAAGAACAGACTCTGCTACCTCACTTAGGCAACAAGAACAGAGACCTTCTTGCATCACTTAGGCAACAAGAACAGACTCTGCTACCTCACTTAGGCAACAAGAATAGAGACCTTCTTGCATCACTTAGGCAACAAGAACAGAGACTTTGCTACCTCCTTAGGCAACAAGAACAGAGACCCTGCTGCCTCACCTAGTCAACAAGAACAGAGACCCTGCTACCTCACTTAGGCAACAAGAACAGAGACCCTGCTGCCTCACTTAGGCAACAAGAACAGAGACCCTGCTGCCTCACCTAGGCAACAAGAACAGAAAAATTGTTGCATCACTTAGGCAACAAGAAGTCGAAACCGGGTAGAATGAATATCACCCTTGATGCGATATCTGTCGTTGAGTAAGACTTCAGTTACCAGAAAAAAACCCTTATATTCCGGGAGAAGTTTCCTACTCTCTCCATGATTGGCCGGGATACTGGTGATTTTAGTAAGTACCCGATCATCTGCATAGAATTATTTCGACCCCGTTTGGAGTTAAAATGTTCCTTCTGTGTAGTTCGGTTACGTTTTAACTTTTGTGGTGCAGAGACGTTGATTTGAAAACTAGAGGTGTCACTTACCTCGTTTGTACGATTTGTCTTTGCTGGGGGGACTTACGACTATTTTTTGCGTTTACTGGGTATCTTCGAACGTCTCGATGTCTGTCTTGATGTAGTTGTACTAGATGTTTCGGAAGAACTTGAACTGTCACTGCTGGAATCACTACTTGAATAGCGTCATTTTCTGTGTGATTTCACGGTGGTCTGGAAGGGTGAGGTCGCCCATTTCTGATGTAGTCGTATGGAGAGGAAAGGGAATAATATATCCATTTACAGTAACGAGGCTTTATTAGAACTCCGCGAATACATGTATATATCTGACGATGCACTGTGCGCGAATGGTTTGGCTGCGTGCTCCTCCTGGAGCACCGGCTGCTCGGTAGTCGATGGTACGTCCATATTTGGTTGTTGAGGTTATATATTTATGATAGAGAAAAGGCACATAATTGCGCAAAGCATAACCTCATTGTAAGTTTGCATGGGTGATAAGTACTGATATCACATTAGAGGAGTAATTGTATCCTAGTAGGTTAATAAAATCACATTCCACACACGGGGACGACCACGAACTCAAATAATTTTGATAACAGAAATGTAAGAAGAGGATATGTTTTTATTTAGTTTCCAAATTTACTAATACAGGCACCTCGCTTAATGTGATCACATCCGTGACTCGTTTTTTTTTATAACAATAACCGATTGATAATAATAAACGGTGGAGTCATCCTTTCGTTGCAACAAAATGTTCTGTTCTCATTTTCTTCGCAAGTTCTTCAGCTTTGTTTTTGGCGTATCATCGGACCATATACACGAGCACCATGTTCATCGGCATTAGCGAACCAAATTTTCAGTGCAGATTCCACTTGATCGCTTTTCACAGTGCGATTGTTTTAGTGTTGTTATTTTTTTGCAGCGTCTTCTATACCCATATGTTATTTATTATTATTTTCGGCAACTTATACTGTTTTAAAGTGTTAATTTTTTTTTAAGCTAACATCATAACTCTTTTTTACGTTATCAATTGTAAAAGATTAGAATAGAATTGAGTTAGCTGCTGCCAAATAGCCTGCAGGCCGTTAACTTATGAGTGAGAGAGATGTCGAGCTTAAAAATACAAACAAAATGGCTCGCAGACGAGAACAATCCTAAGAAAAAAATTGATATCTACCATAAACCGAAGTCATGATTACCTACTATAAGCGATATTTTCGTATACGTCCGGCCTTTCTTCGCGAAAGTGATAATAATAGCCGAATAATAACATTATCCGCGATTTCAGTAAAATAAGCGTATATGTTTTACAGACCGTGACGCATAGCCGTCATGTTTGGTTGTTGTTTATAAACATTATTATACGCGGTACGATTATTAATTACCAAAATTAATTAAAATTTAATAGAAAATTACATGTTTATGAAATGGTTCTGTAGCTTTTCTATTCTACTACTGCCTGTGACAAAAATAAGATTTTTTAGCATGTACAATTGCTCCTTTGAAAATATTTATAGTTTTTGCTATTTTCTAGTTCAGATTCCATTATAGTTTTTAAACGTATTACTCCAGTAGTAACGTTTTCACCAAACAGTTGGCCATTGTAATGTTTTGCTAAATTGCGACGTGGTTCATATGCGGCAAAATTCCATTGCTTGGCTGTTTTGGTTTAAAAATTATATTGAAATTGCATTGAATTTAGATTTCACCATCCGTCGTTGCTGTTTAAGCCAAAGTGCTTTTCTTCGAAACGAAAGCAAAATGAATGTTTTATGGAAATAGAAAGGTAAATTGGATGTTTTTCATTTCTTTTCAAACTAGTACGTATATTGACTGATTCCGTTATGCAAAAAATATTTATCATAACGCCAAACAGAGCATAAATATGATCGTGACAATACGAATGTTCAAACTGACAGTTTCCACTCAAATATTTTCATTTCTAAATCACGTAGTAAAATAAATAATCTTATCGCTTTGTCAACACTATTTAACATTAATTTGCAATGGAGTAAACCATGTTTTAGGAAATGTACATATTTCCATGCTGAAGGCAAACCAGCGAGGTATTCCGCCTACTACATAAATCTTCTCTGGAGTAGAAGTGTTTACACCTTTCGTGGTTGGGAGCTCTAGTTAAGCTGTAGGTCCTCTATTTCTGTGGTAGGCGTCTAAAATATGGCTACACATTTGTTTTCGTGCGACATCTGGTGGTAACTTGAAAACAGAAACCAAAGGCCTACTAGTCGTATATCCAAGAATAATGTCAACGATTAAAATTGATTTCTAAAAATTCTACCAAGTTGATATAATTTTCTTTATATACATCTTCGAAATTTCTGTGCGCTTTTATTTGAAAACGCCCTCGTATATGTCTAATTTAATTAAACTACGCTTTCCTGTATTTTTTAGAGAACCTACGTGTGAATGTCAAGCTTGTATATATAAAACAACGTTACAAAGGGAAACCCACCACAATTTACACAATAAAAAATATAGTTTAGAAGTTGAAAATAGTTCCAATAATTTTTGCGTCGTCCAAGTGGTATTATTAAATTGGCAACCCTATATTTTATATCTCCGCTATCAAATATTTGCGTAGGCAACATAGGTTTTGTTTCGTCGGTAAATATTTATAGAGGAAGATAAATGTGGGACCGGTTGAGAAGGCGCTTTTCGCGAGAAAAATAAAATTGAACCGTGAAGGAAACAGTAAGATTCGGGTTTTCGATTTGTTTGTTTTTTGGCAATTTTGCAGTTGTTTGTAATCCGCCCATGCAAACGCCGACCTTGAACCTAGATGTAAAAGGAAAACGTAATCGACATGCCTCGAGGCGCTAGTTAAAATTTTAATTATTAAAATTGGGCGTCTGTTGTTGCCGAACCGGAATTAATTGGTGCTTAAACAAGTTTCAGAAACGCCCATGGAAATCGAATTGCAGTATGAACCCCAAAAAATAGAGTTTTTATGTAAAACGAAAATGATGGATGTGTAAAAGGAAACGCCAACATTTTAATTCCTTAATTGGGTGAAAAATGAAGTCATAATAGCTGAAATTGCGTAGCAAAAAGCGTTACATTTTTAAAATTAAATTATTAATCCCTCGTTAAATCTAGTTAATGACCATAACATTACATACAAGAAACGTTTCATGTGTTTTGTAACAGGATAAAAGTTTTACTGGAAAATTAATCACTTTAAATATATTTACAGCAGTTAAATTTTTATGGATCCATAAATCGATAATTAAAATTTATTTTTAGTTTTAAAATCATATATTTTCAGACTTAAGAGAAAAATAAGTTCTGGAAGGATTGCGTTTTTGGAATGGATTTTTTACAAAATTGTTGCATATTCTTTTAAGAATACCATTTTTACATATATAGTAATTCTAGAAGTATACAGGGTGATAATACACATGTGCGAAAAACTTTAACCACGTATAGGTGAGGTTATTTAACCTCTAAATAACCAGATAATCTTATTTAACAGAGTTTCGAATAGAAATGACAATTTAAATACATACACCTAATTTACAAATTTTTGCATCAAAGTTTTCACTCGGAAAGATTTCAGTCACGGTTCACGTGCAACTGTACATTTTCCTGACTGAAAATTAAGCGCCGACTGTTAGCGTTCTAATACAACAAAGTTTGTCAAAATTGGACAAGAAACAAAAAATGTACTATCATTTTAGCGAAATGATGTAAAAAAAATTTGAAGCCACAATCTCCGTAACAGAACAGAATTTGAAATAAATTAGCTCAGTTAGACGTGGTTTTTCGCACATCTTTAGAATCGCCCCGTATATTAGGTGTTTCTGTAGCTGTAGCAACTACAGGTATTCACGGGAATTTTAAAAATAAGTATGTAGGGTGAGCAATAACAATTTTAAAGCATGTTGGAAACAAAGAACGTATTTCATCATTTCTAAGTTAAACTTTCCATTAACACAATTACAGAAACCAAAGAAAATGTGACATAAAACTTGCAAAACATATTTTGGCAATGTCCTAGCAGTGTTTTTACCACTGTCCTCAGGAATTTCACAGGTTTCCTTTACTTTTCATTACATATTTCTTATGTGACATGTCACTAAATTATTTTGATATAGCAGTACTTAAACATGAATTGCATTTCTGGAAGTTTTTTATACATATACGAGGGCAGCCTTTTACAGTCTTTACAAAAACTAGGAAAGAAAATTTTTTTTGGAACAAACTGTTTTATTTAACTGTTTAAAATGTATACACTTTTGCATGCGTTCAAACCAATTCTAGAAACATTTTTTCCACTCCGAAGTTGGTATCTCAAAAACATGGTTTTTGAAGGCTTCAACCGCTTCCTAAGCTGATGAAAATCGCCGTCCACGCATTTTTTGTTTGACATTCAGGAACACAAAGAAGTCGTTAGGGGATAAATGAGGTGAGTACGAGCAATAAGACATTGATTCGATGTTTTTCTCATTCAAATAATTAATTGTTTGACGTACTGTGTGAGAGCATTGTCATGATACAGAATGATGCGATGTTTTCGGTTGTTTTTCCTGATTTCGTCGATGACTTCTGGCAAACAAATTATTGTATACCATTCAGCGTTAACTGTTCTTCGAACCTCTAAAGGAATGGTTGCGATATGTACAAGCGAAGAAACAAGCGATCATTTTCTTGGAAGTGCTTCGTGAACGAACAACTTTTGTGGGATTCGGTTCATCTCCACCCAAACAGTGGATTGTTGCTTAGTTACCGGTTTATACGAATATATCCAAGTTTCGTCACCTGTTACGATGTTGTATACGAATTTTGCTGTTCCTCGGTCGAATGTTTTGAGCATTTCCTTACGCCAATTAATAAAAGCCTTTTTTTGAGCTTCGGCCAACTTATGCGGAATCGATCGAGAACAGATCTTTTTCACAGCTAAATGTTCATGCAAAATCGAATGTACTGCAGTCTTCAATATGTCTAAGGATGCCTCCATCTGACTGTAAGTCACATGCCGATCTTCTTCAATCAAGTTGCGCACAGGATCGATGTATTGTGGAATGACAACCGATTTTGGTCGAGCTTCACGAAATTCATCACGACCACGATGCAATTCTGCAAACCACTTGTAAACAGTCTTTTCTGATGGTGCTTCATTGCCAAAAGTTGAACGAAGCGATTCTATGCATTGTTGTTGCGTTAGGTGTTTACTAAAATCGTAAAAGATCATCCAACGAAAACCTTCACGTGAAATATCCATTTTTTGACAAAATTGCTTTTTTAAATGCTTGGTCAATTTCTAAGCTGCCACACATTTCAATAGCGCCACCTAATGATGGTTTGTAAAAACTTAAGAGGCTGTCCTCGTATTCCCCTGTGATCTGCGGATATGAACATTTTTACAGACTTATATATTTATTATTTTACAATTTTTTGAAAACCTATTATTTTCCTAACAGCTTTTTCGTGATATTGAACAATTTACTGGGTTTTGTATTTAAAAAGGCCAAAATTGGTGTTGCTTCCGGATATTTTCATGGCGTTTCATACATAAATTCGGTAGAAAATATTAAACCACTATTCGACGTATGTTTTTTTGAAACATATGGTGTATATGCAACAATTTTAGTATGAACCGTAATATTTGGAAATTCGATATGTCTACTTTTCTTCTCATAGTGGTAGAAACTAAGTGCTTTTCAAACGACAACGAAAACTGATATGTAAATATTGGATATTTTTTCAAACTGTTTTAGTAATTTAGAGATTTTATAGTAAATAAAGTAGAAGCAATATAAACTCATGCTCATTTTCTAACTGCAGCCAAGGTCCGGGTGATTGCATACGCTTACCGGTGGTGCCACTTTTAGGTTTTATTGCACCGAACTATTCACTGCCGCTCAAGAATCTGTAAATTTTACAAAATACGTGTTAAATGGGTTGCCTGTCAATCATGCGACGATTATTAATTTTTAAAATAAATGCTTTACTTTTATAATTAGGAGTATATCAAACAATTAACAATCCTTTGATACTTAATGACAATACACTGGATTTAATTTAAAACGGAACGTAATTCGGTTAATACAATAAAATTATTGACGCTCATCGAAATCTGGAAACATGAATTGGGAAACCACAAAATCTTTATATGGGTAGATGTAGAGCTTCTTTGTGGCAATACAACAGGTATTGCAGTATAAGCCTATTCGCAGAAGATACTATTATTCACTTAGTAATTCTTTTAATAAAACTACCTATTTGTGCTGATAATGTCGGCAACGCGTTTTTAGGGTTACCATCCAAAATATTGTTATGCTTTATCCATTCGTCTACCGCTACTTTATCTATGTTGCCCTTTACATACATATACTACGATATTTAGTATCAACACCTGTAATATGTCATACGAGGCACGACTATAAAATAAATACCCAGGTGATTTTTACACTTGCAATAGAATATGTACAGAAGCGGCAAATGACCAGCACTATGCAGTCTGGTGCAATATATTCGAAAGGCGGCGCGGAAAAGCGTATAAAATCACATAGTACTTTATGAGAAATAATTAAAACCTCAAGAGAAAGCATTAACTGAATTTGCAAATAATCGAACATAATTTGCAGTTCTTGTAGGAAGAAGCTTGAGGAATTTTCCTTGGTAAATTTCACATTATTTCCTGTACATAAAACATAATAAATGATGCTACGAAAATGAATGCACTCAGTCGTATCCTTGAACAGTATGTGGGATACATAAAGCCTGTCATCTTGTCAACCAACAGGATGTGATCAAGAGAAAATCCTTTGATCCTGTCGCGATGCGAACGCTCTTCGCTCTTGACATTGTTTAGAGGTAAACCTTGCGTTGAAAGAAAACTCCAAACAACTTTACGAACGTGTAATTGCAGTTTTATTGATGCAAGAGCGATTTCCAGCCTGCAGTCAATACAAATGTATAATAAATTGGAATTGGCCTGTAAAATAACTTTAATAGCCCGATTTAAACGGGGTGGAAAATTCTATTGTTTACTAGTTTTGAAGGTGTTTCATGCTGTAAAATGTTTGTTGCAATATTTGGCACTGGAAGAACTAACTAGTAAGTGAAAGAAAGTATAGCATAGTTTTGAAAGGTTTTCTTCCGTGTGCTGCAATGTGTACAATATTATAAGCTTCTCCCCACGTGTCCGATGATGATTAATTGATTATGTATTGACAATTCACTTTTGGGCTACTAACATTTAGTTTTCAGATGAAATTTACGATTACCTAATCGTACTTTAACTTTTATGGATGTTGACATTTGCTTGTTTGGTTTTGAAGGATGTATTTCTTGTTAGTTCATATGCCGGAGCCCATTTAATTCATTCTCTTCTTCCAACACTGATTAACTTAAAACGTGGATCAAATGAGTCATTCATTTACGAACAGTTCTTCGCGTATTCGTAGCCGTTACTCACAAATATACAATTTAAGGTCGTTTAAATATTGTTAATCATGGCCAACATAATGGCACGGAATTAACAAGTAAAAAATTTTTTTTGTAGATCTGGTTGACGTCTTGCTCTATCATTGCAGTTTTTGTTGTGATTTTACCCTTGAACATGTGTTATCAGCATATCAACATTCGCAAGCACTTTGGACTTCCAAACATTTTAATATAGTGGATGGGCTTGCTTGACCTTGACTTTGGCTGGTCTAAACTTCAAGGTTGCTGCTACCTTTGGTGTTGGCATAACACAGCTTACTCAAATTGAATGCCGTAATGTGCGTGTTCAGGAATCATGAGTGTCAAAAACTTATTATTCCAGTTCTAACCATGCATTATGAGAGGTTTTTTAAAATTAAACCGCGACTCATTTCACTTTGAAAATGTACTTTACGAAATATTCGGGTAAATTAATTAAATTTATTTCTGCCTCGAAAGTTTCAAACATTTCCAGCGATTCTGCAAATTTTAATTACCTTGCTCTTACTCGAAAAAATAAATTTGGTATCGATTGTTGTTACTGGATGTGTGTGGATCGAAACCATACGAATATTGTACTGTTATAAACTTGAAAACAAATTTAAACAGAAGTTTTGTGAAGAACAAATTACCACAGAAGCGAACAATTATCGTGCGGTTAGATAAATGTTATTCTACCGGATGTGTCACCGCTTGCCAGAAGCAATCATCTAGATCGGCGTTTCTAAACCTTTTTGCCGCAGGACATTTCGTTTGTGACTGTACCGCGAGCCAAATGTTTGTAATATAAAATATTTAAAATCCAGATAGACTGTAAACAGTCACTGTATATTATATACAAATAAATATGTATAATTTTATGCATAATTGGCAATTATTTTACATATGAAAAGTAACATTCAGTACTTTCTTTAAGGCAGCAATTCAGACGAATTTCGATTTATAAAAATACTTTAATTTATTTTTTTATTATGTATATTTAATTATAGAGAAATGTAAGATTAACGATTATAAATAGAGAGGCTGTTTCAAAATTTATAAAAATCGCTAAAATATTTTGATTTATATTTATTGGATATAGTGGCATATGTAATCGGCTGTATTTCGGAGGGCACGCAAAGCCATCGGTCCCGGTTCTCATACGAACATCTTTGACAATCGTAAATTATGTAGTGGAACTTTTATCTTCTCTGTTCAGTTCAGTATACGTGCAAAGAGGGCTCATAGATCCTACTCCGTTGTAGGTAATTTGGCAGGCCATTTGCCCATACACAGAAGAAAAAGAAGAACAGCACATAAATTATGAACAAAACAATACAAGATAATATTTAATGGCATTGTTGTTATTTATCTTCAATTAATGTATTAATTCTTATTTCAATAGAATTCGTTAATGCAATTTTCATTGTTGAATTTTTGTCGAGTCGGTTTCTGAACTTATTTTCGTAGCAAGTATCAATTTTATCGCCTTTTCACTCGGAATCCTATATTCTTCTTCAATTTCTAACCCAAATTTTGGTACATTATTCTGATTATGCTTAAACTTTATTTCCAAACTCTTGTCCGTTGACAATTCAAATATATTTTCTTCTTCTAATTGAGTTTAATTATTTGATTGTTATTGTTGGAGAGAATTTATTACCTACATATTGCTCAAACGGATATCTATTGTAGGTGGGAAATAGGAAATAATAAACTTTTATTTTAATTTTAATAAATGATTTTGTATAACCGTTGTAATATCTAAACTTTCAGTTATCAGGTTGCCTTCAACCATTTGTAAGAATGATGCAAACACATCAAACTAATACTTTTTAACTTTTACTACACGTAGGTCAAGTTTTTTAGCAAAAGCTTCTATTTTATTGTAACAAATAAAAAGAAGATTGGTTTATTTTCCTCACATTGACAAATTTAAATCGTGCATTACTTTAGCAAGCCCCAAATTACTTTTAAAATACCGTCATTTTGATAGGGATGAAAATAAATGAATCAACAAGCAATGATATTCGAATGTTCATCTAATATTCGCCGATAATATCTATGATAAAACCATTCTGGAATACGCCTAAAATCATTTCACCGGTTCCTCGCTTTGGTCTAAGGTAGCAGCACAATATTTCGCGACCCATTAAAAACTTAACGCAACCCGATATTGGATCGCGACCCATTGGTTGAGAAACGCAGCTCTAGATACCGCCAATAATTACTCAGCCATTTGATAAACCAATTATTGTAATTATCTCAACTATGTTTTTCTTTATCTACGCCAAACTCGTATGTTTAATATTTGATAGTTGTTACAATATTTGCAGGATCGTATCTATTACGTTTACTAGCGTGAAATGTTTGTAAGTGTATCCTAGTTATTTATTTTCTGCAAATGTAAATCTAGGTAATCTGTATATTAAATTATAAGCACGTTTCTAATCATTTCGGCCTTCGATTCGTCAAAACTTTCCTATTATATGACACCCAGCTCATTATCTATTCATGCTTCGTTATCAATAAGTGTTAATTGATGGATGGGTTTGTAAACCATTTTCAGAACCGTTTACTTGTAGCAGATACCAGTTCTCTTCCCACTTGCATCTGGGGCATTTTAAGCTAATTAGAACCAGTTCTAAAATAATAATTAGCTGCTTCCTAGATTAACATACAGCTGGCTTATTGTTGTTTGGAACCTTGACATAACATTTCTCAATTTTAAAACCTTGGCACGTTCAAAGTTTAACCTATACGTTTTTGGCTGTTTTACATGAGTTTGTTTACTGTTTGAATTTGGAAGCTTGATCAATTTTTGTAACTCCACGCTCGCGCATAAAGCAATTTCGAGATTCTTTCCCAGCTGATTTTCCCCTTCTCAAAAACTACAGATGTTTCTCATTTTTCTGCCTATGTAGATTTTTGTTTACCTTTGCGCATATATGTTACCGCTTGCTTCCGCTCTCTGACAAGACGAATAGTGGATCTTGCTCCATCTGTGTCTTTTGTTACTCCCTTCCCCGCTTTTATCTATTCGTCATACTTCCCATACTGTTCTTCTTCTATTTAACTCACCTCTGGATCATCAGTCTTGACGCATATTTCCTTTTTTCTCTTATTCGCTTCCTATTCCTAAATCATCGTCAAATCGTCGTTCCCTTCCCATTTTCGTGGAATTTCTCATCCATTGACAGCATATCACTTGTACGCTTCGTTTTTCCCTGTACGCCTTTCTATTGCTATTTTACCATATGTAGAGGAGAGTTTCTCAATTTTCTTTTCCTGAACTGTCTGTTGTTACTCTCAGCTTATGGTAATTCCCTAACTTTCCTAGCTTCATCCTTTTCCTAGGCTTTACAACTTCTGAGAATGTATCTAATGCTATCTCCAACTCATTTTTATCTTTCCACCATTTGCCTATATTCCGATAGATTTAGGGGCTCGTACGCCCTTACTGTTCTGCTATTATACATATCCAAATTATCCTTTTTTTCTATATTCAGTGTGTTAACTTCTCCACAATATTTCTGTTCTCAATTGTTATTTCTATTGATTCGCCACCTATTTTCCCCTTTTCCTTTATGATTATTTGGTTATGTTAATTATCCATGAAACAGATGATTTCTACACACTTATCTATATTTATTACTTTCCTTTCCATTTCTTCGTTACGTTATTTATTACCGAATAATGTTCCCTTCCGTATTTTCTGAATGTAAGTTCTTGTCTATGGATACTCTTCGTTACGCTTCTACCACTTGTTATAACAACATTCATTTTCTCTTCTCTTGCTCTTCGTCTCCCTTATTCTCTTTTGCTTTTACTGTGTTATTTACCAGCGTATGTACATCTACATTCATGTTGTGTGAATTCACCTCACTATCAGCACCATCCTCGGTATATGTTCACCTTCTGCTTAATTCTCCTCGTTCTGTTTTTCTTCTTCTACTATTCTTCCTCCGCCGTAAGCATTTGTGAATTGTCTTAGGTTTTCCTTTTATATGTCGACCCACCTTTTCTTTATCCTGCTATTTTTACTTGTGGATCATTCTTCCCTTCTGTTCTCTATGGATCTTCCTTCATAAAAGGTGCAAGTTTGCTTGTATAAATAAATTATTTTTACCATATGGTCTTCCTTAATTTAAAATTTGCTGACCATAACGTGATAAACGAATCGGGTTCTCATTAATGCGGGTTTGACGCCGTTTACCACTACATTTGGCTAGGAAATGGACGATCAAATCGTCGGAAGCATTTATTTTAGGACTTTAAAAGAATATGGAAGGTTGTTGGATCGCGAAGTGGTTGATCTTGCCAAGCATTAACTAGTCGACGAGTTAAATACTATCGGTTACTAAAATTAAAAACAAAAAGTTATCTCAAAACTCAATTACAAGCACAAGTAGGTTTGCGAACTGGTTACCTTGGACCCGCGCCAGCCGGTTATCATCGTCAAAGATCTTGAACTTTTTGGAACGGTTCCCCGCTAATCTTCCGTGTGTATGTCATGCAATTATTTGCAAATAACGTGTGCGACTTCGTGAATCACGCGTTTTGATATTTTTAGGACTAAACAGAAACTACAACTGTTGGAAAAGCTCTGATTATTTCATCGCAGAACGGAAAGTATCAAGGTGGTCAAAATCTTTTATCTGAACACGTCCTCCTGCTGTGATTCTTATATTTAGACCGCCATCTCCAGACCTTCTACTTAAATCACATTCAGCAGGGCAAAAAGTATTAAATCGACATTCCGCGGTTTACTCGCGGCCAGTGCCATTTATAACGTCTTAATCTGTTTATACTGACCCATATAATGCTCCTTAGCGCCATTTTGCGGCTTCCCCTTATAGAACTCCCCCGGGTACACGTGTCTGAATTATAAAGAGCAAATTTATTGGAGGGCACCGATCGTGCGGGAATTTTCCTGGCAACTGCTCTATTTTTGGACCGTCGCGTCGTCGGCTTATTTCGAAGGGAAAACGGAAAATCAAGGCTTTCTTCTGCATATAATGTAGGTCAGGGCGTTCTAATAGGGTTGGAGATAAATCGCGAATTAAAATCGTAAAGCGGCATTTATTTATTGTTTTGTTTGCTGTGTTTGCTCTAAAGCAACTACTGTCAGAGTTAAAATTAGCTTGATAATTATTAAAAGCGACGTAAAAGTATATGTTTTTTGTGTTTACATAAATCGTAAATTGGGTTAAATTAATATTATTGCTTATTTCATTCATACTTGGTTTTTTATTCTGTACGAGTTGGGAATTTATTAATAACACAAATTGTAATTCGTATGTGCTAAGGGAACACGTGGCTATAATAAAATATGTAAACAGGGAGATTCATACGTAGTGATCAAATAGAAAATTCGAAAATAGACAAAAAGTCTACCAGCTATGTGTCTAGCCAGTGTCTGATAAGCTCTTAAAAAAAACTACTACTTTGGCATGTTGCAGCACATTAAACACAATGGCCAAATTAACATTTGATTGTGCCAATGTAGGACGCAGAGGATTAAATTGTGTTACTAAAGTTCTGGGATTTTCATGATGTTTGTTTTTCTGAGATTTTCATTACCTTTGTTTTCTGGGATTTCATCAACTTTGTTTTTCTGGTATTTTTATTACACTTGTTTTCTGGAATTTTCATTACCTTTGTTGTCTAGGCTTGTCATTACCTTTGTTTTCTGGGATTTTCATCAACTTTGTTTATCTGGAGTTTTTATTAGGTACCTTTGTTTTCTAGGATTTTCATTACCTTTGTTTTCTAGGATTTTCATTACCTTTATTTTCTAGGATTTTCATTACCTATTTTTTCTGGAATTTTCGTTACCTTTGTTGTCTAGGCTTTTCATTACCTTTGTTTTCTAGGATTTTCATTACCTTTGTTTTCTGGAATTTCCATTACCTTTGTTTTCTTGGATTTTCGTCACCTTTGTTTTTCTGGGATTTTAATCACCTTTGTTTTTCTGGGGTTTTCATTACCATTGTTTTTTTCTGGGATTTGCATTACATTTGTTTTTCTGGGATTTTCATTACATTTGTTTTTCTGGGATTTTCATTACCTTTGTTTTCTAGGATTTTCTTTACCTTTTTTTTCTAGGATTTTCATTACCTTTGTTTTCTAGGATTTTCATAACCTTTTTTTCTAGGATTTTTATCACCTTTGTGTTACTGGGATTTTCACAACCTTTGTTTTTCTGGAATTTCCATTACCTTTGTTTTCTAGGATTTTCGTCACCTTTGTTTTTCTGGGATTTTAATTCACCTTTGTTTTTCTGGGATTTTCATTACCATTGTTTTTGTTTGGATTTTCATTACCTTTGTTTCCTAGGATTTTAATCACTTTGTTTTTCCGAGATTTTCATCATCTTTGTTTTTCTGGGAACTTACTAAGTATAATGCTTGCTGTAACTGTGGCGCTTTATAACTTTATTAAATTAGTAGTAGCTTAAGAAAAATATCGTTGCAATTTTATAGTGATATTTCTATAGAAATTATTGGGTCTTACGTTAACATTTTTAGTTCGGAATATTTTCCCAAAAATTTAAATTTAATCAAATTTATGCAGGTAAGAAGTAGATTATCGAGTTTCTCTTGCAACTACTGGAATTTTTTTAGGTAACTGCGGAGACAAGTTGCTTTGTGTTTCAAATAGAGCACTGCTTTAAAAACTAGCGAGCTACAGTATTTCCCATCGCTTTACTTATGCAAATTATTATCGATATGCTGTGTAATGATGTGTAATTTTCTACGCCGAATTAATGTTCTCTGAGTGTACTTTTTAGAATAATTATTACTGAAGACTAAACATATTTTACAGTTCGATTGTTGATTGGTTAACAGCCTTAATGTCAGACTGCTGTTCACCGGCACTATTTTTGCTACGTACTTCTCTTCAGCACTAACGTGAAAATCAAATAGAAATCTGCAGCAATCTGCTGCACGCAATTCCATAACCCGGCTTTGACAATGTTAGAAAAGGAACGACGTTAAAATATAAGACTTTCCTACTTTCAGACGTTTTTACAACTATTGTTATTTAACTACAATATTTCAGTTGCGTATAGACCCAGTAAAGTATACCAGTGTTCGAGAATAGTTGAAACGTCGATTGTATACTACAAAAGTTTGTTAATATACCAGGGAAGAATCAACTATTCTTGAAAAAAAGGCTTGCTTGATTTCTATGACACTGAAATTTCATATTATAAGAGTAATTGTGAAAGTATTTTCTTGACCCAGCCTGTTAGGAGCAAATCAGTTGTGTTTAAAATGAAAACGGTTAAATATGCAGCTATAAAAAATTTACTTGCTGTCACTGTTGCAACAAAATGCACGTGTCACGTTTTTTCAGTTTGAGGTTGTGCTTCATATTTGCTCTGTACAGTGGCGGATCCGGGTGATATTCGCGAGGGGGGGGGTAAAAATAATTATATTTAATGAAATTTAATAATACAGCAGACACTCGATAACGTAAACACCTGATTACGTAGCGCTAATGTAAACACAAAATTCTTACTATAGGATCAAATGGAACGCCCAATAATAACGTAAACAACCTGTACAACTCGATAACCTCAACACTTCGTTTTTTATCGTTTTTATAATGTACATACGTGACTCTCAGCAAATTATTTGTAGGAGCATCGCTGATTTCATTTTAGTCGTTGTTAAACTTAAGCCAGGCATATTGCATGCGTTAATGCATTACGACTATGGCATCCACATCCAATAGAAATAAAAGAAAGTGGTTAAGATTGAGTGACAAAGTGAAAATCATAGACGATGTTGCACTAGATGTGGGAGTGACACAATTAGCAACAAAATATTAATTGTGTTATTAAAGGTTTCTTTTAATAATTTGCTGATGAACAAAATCACGCTCGCTAATGTAAACATTTCGATAAGGTGAACACACTCGGGGTCTGAATTAGTTCACTTTATCGAGCGTCTGCTGTATAGTTTTGTTTCAATAAAAATAGGATCATACAAACATATTTTATTTAGATGGATAAAAAGACCGAAATCTCGGGGTTGCGGGGCGGGGAAGAAGGTAAATTACCCCTTTTATTAAGTTTGCTTCGTTACTCTTGTTAATGTTTTTCTTATAATTAATGGTTTGTGTGAAATATTTACGTTCGCTTATACTTTCTGGACTTCCTGTTATGACTTAATTTTCAATTAGCTCAAATTTTTAAAAATACCTTGTAAAACAAATGTTGTACCTTTGTGGTATTCCAATAGTGCTGAACAACAATAGAAATATTTACAAAATCAAACAATAAAAATGTGTACAGTTTCAGAATTAATCATATTGTAATCAATTGTAATCAATTTTAACACAGTTGGCATTGTTTTAATAATGGTAATTTCCGAAGAATGATTCATATCAATGAATATTAAAGTTCATGCTTCCACTTATTTGTGCGCATTTTTACTACAACGCCAAAGGACACTGCAGTGTCACATTTACATAGCCAAGTCGAGAATGCTTTGCGATATCATCGTGCAATTAATGCACTCAAATGCATGTCTTATCGTGAGTTACGTGATTTTTACTTTTTATTGTTCTAGAACTTTAAAACGCATTGTCTTTACTGATAAGCGAAGAATTCCTTGTTTTTATTTACTTTCCCGTAATAGAAGTTTCTGATGAAACAGAAATGACCGTTTCCGGCTGTAATTCGCGGTTTAATCCTGAACTTTAAGTAAATTTAATTTGCATGTAAGTCGAATTCCCTTAATTAATTTGCATTTATGAGCTTCCTGTTCTCTTTTATTGCAATAATTCGTTAATTGAGTCATTTCTATTTTTGTATTGTTCTGACTTTAACTTGGGTAAAAGTTGCTAATTTGCGTCTACTTCACATCATATCCAACATGTCCTCTATTAAATTACTTTGCTTATTAATCACATTGGATGTTTAGCAAGCAACCGAACAAACTAACAAACATCTGGCAAAGATCCACTGCGATACATAAGCCGCTGAGACCAAAAACCGATTTGTAATTGCCGCAATCCGAAACGTAAGCGCAAGTAAATTCGCTTCATAAATATATCCGGCATGTTTTAAAATGTGCATAAATTCTGCAAGTTATTGAACCATAAAGTGAGGATTTTTGGAAGATGCCCAGGGTAATTAATTTTAATGATACAGTATGTGTTCGCATGTGATCCCAAAACGCCATTTAAAATTATAATCATTTGTTTGGAACGTAAAATTTATAAAATTATGTTGCAGCAATAAAAATCGCCGAGACGGGAAAGTTTCAAAGTTTCAAAGTTTTTACAGAAATGTTTATTTTACTATTGCGTCTTGTTTGTTTTGCATGACAAATTTTATTTTTCGATCGGTTTTCGTTTTCATTTTTTACCCACTTTTTTCCCTCTCAATTCCTGCCTTCCCTCTATTGCTCTAGTTTTCGACTGTGCTACTACTACTTTAGGTTTCTCATATTTTACTCCTCTCACCTGCCTTTGATCTTCCCCTTTTTGTTTCCATTTGCCTAACCTGTTCTTTGTCTGGTTCCTTTCTCTTTGCTCGTAGGAATCGTCTTTTTTCCCTCATTCCTTCTTTGTTCAACTAATTTACTGCTAATATCTTACTTTGCTCTCGCCTATTCTTTTGTTCCTTCCATGTTCTGTTTCATCCATCTTCTGTTCTCTCCATTTTTTGTTCCTTCCATCTTCTGGTCCTTCCATTTCTTTTCTGCTTACCACCTTCTTTTATTTGTCCCCATTTTTAATGTCGACGTCCTTGAATTTTCACTTTGTATTTTCTTTCCTGCCTTTGGTTTTGTCCACCATTTTGATGCGACTATTCCTATTTGTTCATCTCCTATTTCTTTATTTCTTCTGTTTTTTCTTTGCGTTTTTGTTGCTTTTTTGTTATCTCTTCGTTATTATATTGTTTTTGACTCCTTTGTTTTCTCTGCCCCTCCTTCTTTGTTCTTTACTCTTTGTTCCTCTCCTCATCTTTTGCTCTTTTTCTCATTAGTTGATCCTTGCAGTTTTCCTCTTTACAACACTTCTCCTTTGCTTCTTTTCCTTTCGGCTACCTTCTCACTTCGCTTATGTAGGGAAAAATCTGAAAGTGCGCCTTCTATCGGATAAGAAAAAAAGCCGTAGGTCCCTGTGACACGTTACAAATAACTACTGGGGTTGGAACTACCTCAGTTACGCTAAATTTATAGTTGGGGTGTACAGTACGAGAAGGTTATTAGCTTGAGTGCATTAAGATTCGGAGAAAACCGCAACCTAGATTTCGCCCAATCAAAACAAACAAACAAATTACTCCTCGCTTTTTTTTCCTTTCCCTATAGTTGCCCTTATTTTCAATTATGTTATCTCTGCATTTTTGTTTTTTTTCCATTTGCGTTATTTCTAAAGGCTACTCTCCTCGTTGCTCACATTTTGCTCCTGTATATTGCATATTCTCTTCCCTTTGCCCTTTAATGCTCCTTTTTATATACCTTCGATTTCTGCATTTTGTCAGTTTTGTCGTAAACCTATCTTACAGTCTTCTGGTCTAGATCTCATTCTCGTTTGCTATTCTGCAATTGATCTCCTGTTGCTAACATTATGCTTCTTACTTTCCTTTTTTCTAACTTATCATTTCTTCATTTTTCCGTTCTGGTTTTCATCATTTCTTGTAATGTTTTTTTTAGCACTCGCAACTTTATCTCATCCGCTTACTTCGTTCTATTATCTTTTCTTTAATAGTCTAATTTTATTTTGTAACCGTGTTATTAGTTTACTGTTTACTTCGTGTTCCCGAATCCTTTCATACTATTATTGTATTTCCACCACAATCTCTTTCGTTTAGCCTCTATTCTCCTGTACTTATTCCTATATTCTTATCCTATTACTACTTTTGTTTATTTTTTCTTTTTTCTACTGTTGGTTTTTGAAATACCCTATACCTCGTATACCCTTCTTCTTGTTCTTCTGTCGTAACACTTTTTTTGTTATATGTATATTTTACTACTTTAATTTCAATCTAAATTTGCTTTTTTCTGGTTTCGGTGTAAGTCGCTATACACAATAAAGAATATGTTGTTTAAAGTTTTGGAATATTTTCAGAGTTGTTAGCGATATTGAATTTATTCGAAGCCATGGCGTGTCCGATCTTTGCGATATTTCTTCTCAATTTTACGATTTGGAATTTTTATGAAACCATTTCCATTAACTTTATTATTTTTGCCTTGGCATAAGTTTTGTTTAAAGCGATGAAAATTAACTTCGCGTGCGTAGACGTTTTATTATTGCAGAATGGCACTGATTTGAAATGCAAGCTGCATTTAAATCCGTTTAAACGTGGTTACGAGGACTATTACGATATTAAATCAAATAACCTCGAGTTTTCTAATAAAACTCGAGTAATATACCGTAATTTAACCCAGACCTATTGAACTCCAACAGGATTGCCCTAGATGGCGGGTTCGGTTTTTCTGATAGTTTATCGTTATAGCGTTTTGATTATTCTAGTTTTATTTGCAAGATCCTGCATTATTAGGTCAAAGTCTTGCCAATAATCTCGCAGGACAAAGAGGCATAATTAAATGGAAACCGATATATGCCGCCTACAATTTAAATCACTCAATTATTTTTTTTGTATCGATAGATAGTTTCTGAATGCCACATTAAATTGTAGGGTAAGCATAGAGATCGAGGCCACTTCTCATTACATTTACAGGAAAACAATTCACGTGAACTGTAATTATGGTTTTGAGGTTTCTAAATAATTTGGGTCGTAATTTGAGGACATTTTAAAGTTCAATTAGAAAAATTACATTGAAATGTAGATTGCTGCAAAAAAAAATTTAACCTTTAGAAAGATTTTCAAGAACAACGGCGCTTTATTTATTTGCTTAATATTGTCTTGCACTTCCACAGGATATTTATTTAAGGCCGAAGGTGTAATAAACAAGACGTGAGGAGTGGTCCGGAGGAAAGTCTCGGAATGGCTTGTTTATTAAATTATTTAATAGAGTGCAGGTACTTAATTGAACATTAACCTTTGATGGCAAATATTTAAATTTTGTTAATTGATGTGGTTTTATAGTATCACAAAATGCGGAGAATGATTTGTTAAAGTTTAGATATTTGCCGACTCTGTTCCTGAACATACAGATATATTTTTTATTATTGTACTATCTTTGCCCTTAAGTTAACGTTTTAAAATTCATTTATTTCTGCAATATTTATTGTCTCTGGTCTTCTACAAACGGAAAAAGGTGTGATTTAGAGGAAGATCGTAATTTTTCTGGATATAACTTGTGCATTCAGATCAAGTATTGTGTTATAGAGAAAAATATTTGTAGGAACTGAATTATATTTTACTAACTGTCAAATTATTGTAGCAAATACTATATACTGTATGGTTTAAGTAAAGGCATTCCCTTTGTTGTCAGTCAACTTTTATCGAAGGTTACGTTGATCATACTGTGCATATTCCTGGAAATCCAATATTTTCGGTTATTTCAGGACATTATGGTCAATCACCCTTCCATTATGTCTATAAAAACATGAATGTGACGTTATTAACTTGATGACACAAACTAAAAACTAATCGTGTTTTCCGCGTTATTGCTTTAGTGTAATAACAAAATTACAATACACGAAGGTCTCCGTTAATTTCCCCTTCTAAAACTCCTGCAAGTCATTAATATTTAGTCAGATTTAATTAATATCAATTACGTTTTTCCGGGTACTCGTTGATTTCAGCCAAAATGTTTGTCTTGTCAGACGCTGTAGAGCATGTTACTGGAAAAATCAATCAATCAAACGAGCCATTTTAATATGAATGTTTGTTTTCATCTTCAGCCTCCGCTAAGT
The DNA here is from genome assembly GCA_014611495.1 of Limonius californicus. Taxonomy (NCBI): domain Eukaryota; kingdom Metazoa; phylum Arthropoda; class Insecta; order Coleoptera; family Elateridae; genus Limonius; species Limonius californicus. Next base: position 7,489 of record JABXWE010000324.1, on the reverse strand, counting down.
CCATTCTAGAAAGCCTAGTGTGAAGGGGAAAGCGATTTTAACCCTATTTTTAGAACCAGATTCTCAAATTCAACAATAATTGCGTGGAAAAGTAGGAGAAAAGACGTCATCGCAAAAAGTTTCTAGGTTCTGCTTTTACGTTTTTTTGATGAATGTAATTTGACAAGGAAACGGAAAAAAGAACCTTCCATCCACTTTTTAAAATCGGCTCGTGTGTACAACGTAAATACAACCCACATAATCACATAAATATGCTAATTTATTAGCAAACGCATAGGATCATAGAAATTTATTTCAATGCCGCGCCTCGACTCGTCTAAAATCCTTGAGAACTGTCTCCAAGATGCATCATCGCATTTTTAAAAAAGTGTTCGATAAGATAAAGCTCTCGCTGGCTAAAGGCCATAAATTAGCAACGAACCGAGTAGACTGGAGCAATCGATTATATTTTACAACTTGTTTGTTGCATGCTGCTTGAACGGGATGGAAATTGGATTGCCCGGGAAAACGTCATTATGTCATTTTAGGTAATGTGAGGAAATGGAGGAAATTATTCCTAGCTTTAAGGTGTTAAATTAAGGAAAATGAAAGGCTGTAGCGTAAGCTGCAAACGAGTTTCTTTAGGAAAATTACCTTATTACTCTGATAAATGTTTGTTATGATAGTTACTTAAGTTGCTGACAGTTATCTTTACAGCCTGTAGGAAAATTCGGTTGGCACACTTTTCTACACACACATACGCACACGTTAGTAAATTTTATGGATAATCATGTTATTCTAAGCGATTTTTGGAATTCCATGACTCGGCTCAATGCCATAAATTGTACATTGTTCTAGATGCGGCAAGAGCAACAAAAAGTGGAAAATTTCGGGATAAATTTGAAATTTGTGATCTTGAATATTTTAAATCTAGGTTAAACCACACATTTTGTTTATGTTTCCGACAGCAACGAACCCAAGCTATGAAGAACCCATTTTAAAGCTGCCTGTTATAAAATTGAATAAGCTTACAATTCCCATTTAGTTCGATTGTACCAATTTCCGTTTACTCACAACGTTGAGCATTAAAACTGCAGTTATTTTCCAAGATCTCTACAGACAGTAAACAACGTTGCAATAATTATTTAATGCTTCCAGCGTCGTTGGTTTTATATTCCCAAGCTCATTGTTGACCAGCAATGAATTTCTAATTCTCCATGAAATGACAATAACGACAAATTGATCATGTCAGGTCTAATAATTATTATGCCTTGAACGTTTTGCATCTTGAGGTAAATCGTTTGTTATTGAGAAGGCGGTTAATGTGGTTAGAATTACGATGGCTTCCTTCAAAGTGGAAAATTGTAACTTAATAGTAGAAATAGTAGAAGAATAAAGACGAGAAATTTATAGTTTACAAGTAGACGTGTCTACTTTTCCTAAGTTTAAATTAAAAGCAGAAACTGCTGCATGCAAGTCTTTCTTTTACGCATGGAATTTATCATGCACAAGTTGAAATTGCTAATTTTTGAAACAAGAAATTTAATTTTGAAATTTGTTTAGACATTTCTAGGTTCCACAGCGGAGTAAATAGATTATTTATGTTTAACAGTAGACGTTTATACTTAGAAAGTAGTGGTAGAAGCAGAAACATATGCAACTTAAAAATAGGAATGTACGCCCTCGCAGAATTCGATTTTTATTCAAAAATAAGGAAATATGAATGTGTTGTAGTTTCCACGTAGAAAAAGTAGATTATTCCAGTTTTGTAGTAGATATTTCTACTTAAGAAAACAAAAATGAAAAAATAATAAAATTTAGTAAAAAGCAAAGATTTCTAATGTTTAAGTTATAGGGCTAAGAACAATACCAAGAATTCTGGAATTCTAGTTGTAACAGTAGAAAAAGTAGACTTTTCTATTTTAACAATAGATTTTTCTACTTAATAATTAATAATAGGAAAATAAATAGACATTTTTAAAGCAAAAGTACACAATATTACTTTGAAGTTAAAAGTATTTACAAAATTTTAATAGCTGGGTCGAACTTCAAATATTTAGTGTAAAAGTAGAAACTCTGTTGTTGAATTTTCTGGATTTAAACTAGAGGAATATCTAGAGTCAGCTTCATCGAGTTTAAACGGCCGTAGAAATAGATTTGTGCTGTTTAATAGGAAACCTTGCTATATAGAAGGTATTAGCAGAAGGAGTGAACGTTAAAAGTAGAAACTGTTAACTTTAAAGCTAACAATATTTACCCTTCAAAAAGAACAAAATTTCTATATTTAATTTTAGAATTCCTAATTTAAGGGTAGATATTTCTACTTTCTTAGTTTCTAGATTTAGATCAATACCTAGGATATACACTTCTTGTTTTAATATTAAAAAATTAGGCGTTCCTGTTTTATTGCTAGAATTCTTTTGACAATTGGAGAAGTAGGGATTATTAGTTTAAAAGTAGAAAATGCTAGAATTTAGACATTTCGAGTTTGTACAGTAGCAAACATAGTTACAATCGGGATATTTAGCTAGTAGTAATGGGACAGGAAAGAGAAGCAAATACGTCGAAACTAAAAGTAGAACTTGTGTTGAAAATTAAAACATTTCTACTTAACAATTAGTATTTATAATTCATAATTTTAAATTTATCTTTTCAGTATTTTGAATTTTAAACTGGAGAAATATCTCAAATTTAGATGTTCCGAATTTCGACAATAGTAGTAGATATTTGTAATACACAATAGACCATTCTATGTAGAATATAGTTGCAGACGAAAAAGTAGAAAATGCCGATTAAAGGCTAATAAATCTGCCGTGCAAGATAGTATTCAAATTTGTATCTCGAACTTTAAAACTAGAAGTAGAGTTTCTCATTTTAATAAAATAATTCTTTACTATTCTACCGCTCAATCTTGTAATTTAAAAATTGCCACTTTAAAGATATTTTTTAAGGAATGGTGTTGTAACTTTTCATGTTTGTATCATATAAACTACTGAATTAGAAGTAACTTCTTTCGAGGTTAGTTAACTTAAATCAAACTTGCTAGTTTAAAAGTAGAATTTTTGAATCATCTACTTTTAAAGCTTAGTATTTTTGAATCTATTGTCGATGTTTATAGATTTAAACTACAAAATACTTGCTTTTTTGTACTTACCGGCGAAAAGGAATAATTCTACTTTTAAATTAGAAATATCAACTATGAAACTAGAAAAATCTGGTTTTGAAATGACAATTGCTGTGTTAGTTCAAATATCCACTTTTACAATGGAAATTCCTACTTATTATTTTTATTATATTTTATATTATTTTTTTTCGTAATGGTCTTTGCACCATCCTTGAATTTCACGAATTGTTATTTGTTTTTAATTTATTTGTTGTCTGTATACAGTTCGTTAAACCACTAACGAATATTTTAGAAAGACGTTGGTTCACGTTCTTATTTATTGCATTTTTTTATCGGGCGTTTAGAAGAAGTGACTGGCTCTGAACCTGCAATTAACATCAAATTTAGAAATTAGCAAATAGCTAAGGCATTTTCTAAGAAAAAACAAGAGTTTGGTGGCGCTTAAAAACTGGATATGTGTGTATCATCTGAGTGCTGCATTTTCACCGTCGTATTTCGAATGCTTACGTCAAATTTGCCCAGTTTTTTGCAGGTTGACTGTGTCTTAAACGTGCACATTGACGTCATTGCTGATTCAGTTTTATAAAAGCAAAATTTTTGAGTTAAACTTTAAATAAGATATTACCGTTTATAATAGTTCAACGAATTATCTCGAGTCATCTAATAAATTATAAAGTTCAAGCAGCTTTCATAATCACATGTCTGTGGCAACAAGTGTTGAAAACAGGATCAAATTATAATGGATATAAGTAGTGGATTAGGGAAATTAAGAGTATATAGATTAAATTCGGAAAACTATATTAACGTTACGATCACACTGACACAAATAAATAGTAATCTCTTATACATAAAATAGTTTATATGTTATTGACACGGAATTAACCTATTCTTTGCGATCATTTAAGATACTGCATATGCATCTATGCCCATATAAAACTTAGCCAAAAATTGGTATTTCGAATTTTTAAAAACAGATTTATTTTTATTTCAGTGGTGTTTTGTGACTACACGGCTTCTGGAAGGTCTTTACAATTTATTGAAGAATACATAGTACGAGAAGTGCTTCCATGTTTTGGAAATACCCATTCTACGACCAACATTACCTCGTTGCAAACAACACTTTTTAGGTAAGCTGAGCGTTTATTGAACCATGACTGTGCTGTTCGGTGCGTGGGATTTGCTTTTATACAATCCAAGGAAAATGAACATTCAAACTAATAAATTGTTTTGCATACGTAGGTGTTAATGCGTCCCTGTGCCTTTTTCTCGTTAAAAATGTAATAGTGATGTATGCGCAAGAACACCATAGTTGTACGTGTTTGTTTTATTAACCTGCTGCTCTATATCGAGTTATTCATGTAGGAATTCGCTTTGATTCTAACTGCCACTAGTTCAATTAGGATATCCTTTTGACAATTTAATAGCGTGTGTTAGAAACAAGACCAATTTAGGAGTGTGCATCTGCATAACGCATTAAATTGGAGGAAATTGAATTAATGGCCCTCTAAGTGAATAACTCGATCCCGACTGCTCCACTTTTCGTTTTCGTTAAGAAACTATATCCCACACCTCAACTTTTTCAGGCATGAAGCACGAGAAATAATAAGAAATGCCGTGAATGCATCAGATGAAGATGCTCTGCTCTTCACGGGCCAGGGGTGTACGGGGGCCATTAAAAAGTTAATTACAGTCCTGGACCTCCAAGAGCCGCCCATAATCTTCACAGGACCCAGCGAGGACCACGACAACCTAAAGCTGTGGCAGGAGATAGGAGCTAAGGTAAAAGACCTGTACGGGAGGAAGTCGCATAATGTTAAATTCATGCAGAACATACTATTAAAATTAGGTATTACGTCAGTCCGCTGCAAGGTACCTGTTTATTAGCCGCCAGATTGTGTTGATAAAAAGTGAACGTTAGTTTAAAACCTGTTACCGCCAGTTATTTGCTGTATGACTTAAATTGGTTTTTATTGGCGCTTTTCCAAATTAATTTTGCATGTTTATAAATATGGTCCATCGGACGAAAATGAATGATTTATATTTGGGCTTGTAGTACTTTACTTTGTCGTAGTGTTTATTTATACATTTTTCTCAGAAAATTTTGTAATAGCAACATATTTTTAACTTGGTGTAACTCTATTTTTAATAATTGTTAGGACTGCGTATCGCCGTTTAAAGCTGTTATTATTTTTCCATTAATGGCTAGATTTAAGAGCAGAATATTCCATGATATATAGTATTTGCAAGACATTTATGAGCCAATCTTAATGAAAATGTCTCTTGCTTTAGATTAACCAAGGCCTTTTTATAGCCAAGCATCTGCAATTCTTTAGCAGTGGTGTCTTGTTGGATATTTCCTAGTTAAAGGAAAATCCCGAATGTTTTTTTAAATTAATTAACGCGCCTGCCGATAGATATTAAAATAACAATACTTCCATTTGTAAAAAGCCCTAAAAAGCCAAAAAAGGTCAAAAATCTAGATAAGGAAAACATCCTGACTTCATCTCGGTTTTTTTTCAAATAATAAATATTCACCTGCCAGTAGATGCTAAAGTCACAAAATTTGCGTGTGTAAAAAGGTCTTTAAATTTTGCATCCGTTAATTTCAGCATCATCAATTCTTAAGTACTCGTCCCACGTTGGGTATTTATTATTTTAGGAAACAATCTTGACTTTATCTTGGGGTTTTCAAATAATGAATATCCGCTTGCCAGTAGATGCTAAAGTCACAACATTTGCGTGTGTAACAAGGTCTTTAAATTTTGCACTCATTAATTTCAGCATTACCAATTCTTAAGCACTCGTCCCATGTTAGATATTTATTGTTTTAGGAAACAATCTTGACTTCATCTCGGTTTTTTCAAATAATAAATATCCTCCTACCAATAGATGCTAAAGTCATAACATTTGTGTGTGTAAAAAGGTCTTTAAATTTTGCATCCGTTAATTTCAGCATCATCAATTCTTAAGCACTCGTCCCACTTTGGGTATTTATTATTTTAGGAAACAATCTTGACTTTATCTTGGGGTTTTCAAATAATAAATATCCGCCTGCCAGTAGATGCTAAAGTCACAACATTTGCTTGTGTAAAAAGGTCTTTAAATTTTGCACCCATTAATTTCAGCATCACCAATTCTTAAGCACTCGTCCGATGTTGGATATTTATTGTGTTAGGAAGCAATATTTACTTCATCTCGATTTTTTTAAATAATAAATATCAGCCGCCTGCCAGTAGATGCTAAAGTGACAACAATTGCGTGTGTAAAAAGGCCTCTAAAGTTTACATCCATAAATTCCAACATTATCAGTTCTTAAGCACTCGTCCCATGTTGGATATTTATTGTTTTAGGAAACAATCTTGACTTCATCTCGGTTTTATCAAATAATAAATATTCTGCTGCCAATAGATGCTGAAGTCGCAACATTTGCGTGTGTAAAAATGTCTTCAAATTTTGCACCCATTAATTTCAGCATCAAAAATTCTTAAGCACTCGTCCCACATTGGATATTTATTATTTTAGAAAACAATCTCGACTTCATTTCGAGTTTTTCAAATATTAAATATCCGCCTGCCAGTAGATGCTAAAGTCACAACATTTACGTGTGTAAAAAGGTCTTTAAATTTTGCACCCATTAATTTCAGCATCACCAATTCTTAAGCACTCTTCCCAGGTTAGATATTTATTGATTTAGGAAGCAATATTTACTTCATCTCGATTTTTTCAAATAATAAATAGCCGCCTGCCAGTAGATGCTAAAGTGACAACATTTGCCTGTGTAAAAAGGCCTTTAAAGTTTCATCCTCCATAACTTCCAACATTATCAGTTCGTAAGCACTCGTCCCATGTTGAATATTTATTGTTTTAGGAAACAATCTTGACTTCATCTCGATTTTTTCAAATAATAAATATCCGCCGCCTGCCAGTAGATGCTAAAGTGACAACATTTGCGTGTGTAAAAAGGCCTTTAAAGTTTACATCCATAAATTCCAACATTACCCATTCTTAAGCACTCGTCCCATGTTGGATATTTATTGATTTAGGAAGCAATCTTGACTTCATCTCGATTTTTTCAAATAATAAATATCCGCCGCGTGCCAGTAGATGCTAAAGTGATAACATTTGCGTGTGTAAAAAGGCCTTTAAAGTTTACACCCATAAATTCCAACATTACCAATTCTTAAGCACTCGTCCCATGTTGGATATTTATTGATTTAGGAAGCAATATTTACTTCTTCTCGATTTTTTCAAATAATAAATATTAGCCGCCTGCCAGTAGATGCTAAAGCGACAACATTTGCCTGTGTAAAAAGGCCTTTAAAGTTTCATCCATAACTTCCAACATTATCAATTCGTAAGCACTCGTCCCATGTTGGATATTTATTG
>JABXWE010000323.1:0-80749 GCA_014611495.1 Limonius californicus | reverse complement strand
CACGGAACAGCCAAGAAGTATATATAGCTCCAGCAGAAACGAACGTCAACAGTCGTATTACAAGAAGCATCAGCAGAAAGTTATCCGACAAGACCTGAAGATGGCAAATGTGACTTTGCCGAAACGTCGTCAAGACAACCAGCCCGGTCCGTCCCAGGACCAAGAAGTTGCTACGCGGAAGAATTCCTGGAAACCAACCACAGCATATATATATATATATATATATACATAAATATACTATAAACAGCATGGAAATGTGATCCTTCCGCAAAATTTCCGAAGTTCCATAGACGGCAAAGATGGCAGTTTTAATGAATTTATTAATAGAAAAGAGAATTCCTAATTATAATCAACTAGAGAAAATTAAAATATCTCATACATAGACGATCAATAATCATCAAAAAGGAAGGAAGCAACATTGCTAAGAAACTTACGACCTTGAAGCAGTTTGTTCAAGTGCTCCATGTTCCATGCTGCCCAGAATGAAAACCCATATCAAGAAATTATTGAAATGATGATTGTCAAGTTTTAATAGTCGAGCAGGACACCGGAAGTCTATCAGAATCTATACAACCAAGAACGTGCCAACTGGAAAAATTTTGCTACCGACTGAAAAGTTCCTGGTGGTCGCTTTTTGTTGATTATTATAAAAAATTAGAAAACACAGTTATTTCCAAATTTGCTGAATATTATCGTTCATAGGAGGTACAAAACTTAGTCACTAATAGTGCAAAGTTCCAAATATTTAAAGCCGACTTCGAAAGTACTGGTCAACGTCAATTCGAAACAAAGTTAGTTAAATCTGCTTCATGTACGAGCTCGAGAATATGAGCATTTTTACCAAATTAAAAAGGTTACAAGCAATAAAAAACGTTATTAGTTGTTAATGAATTCATACATATAACATTGTTTAGGAAAAATGTTGACAGTTCTATGTTAGACATATCAGTTAGTGAATTGACTAGTTATCCATTATAGTTCATTCAACAAATGCCATTTTATTAATGAACAGTTGATGCAAATATATTTGAAACGCTAGTAAGTTTCTAATGATGGTTATCTGGTATGGAGTAAAATTTTCTCTGAACATTGGTAACGCAACTTCGGTTTGCTCTAAAAATACCACAAAACTCTTTTAAATTTAAATCAATTGTTCAATTAAATTTCTCGTTTTTATTGTAACCAGGAAGGTTAAATATGTTGATACAAAAAATTAATTCGATACAGATAAACGAGCCCATTGTTATTTTTAAATATCAGCCAAACAGCAAATATTGTTTTATCTCGTTTTAATCAATGTATTGCTTGTTCATATATAGTATTGCTCTTTCATTAACCAAATTTTCGCGTATATATGTATTTGACGATCAAATGATCAATAAATTCCGCATTATTTCGGCAAACGCTGTCCGAAAATTGTGCTCGTAAAGACTTTAATTTATGGGAGCTTGGTTATTAATGGTAAAGGTAAAAGCTGAATTTTTCCATGCGGAAAACGAAAAGGATTTCTCTAAAATGCAGTTTTACATTAAACCCTAACAGAACGCAGAACATGAAGTTATGTAGCCAAATAATACCAACAAATTATACATTTAACGGGTTTCAGTTAGAATTACAGGAATTTTTAATACAGTTTATAAGAATAATATTTATTGTTCATCACACAAGCAAACATTGTTTGAAAAATGAAATGGGTGCGATCATGTACTTTCCAAAGGTAAATTAATGTAATAACCTGTTAGCTGTAATAGCCAGCTGCCATGCACTGCAAAATTACGCTTTAATATTTCAGTATAAGATCGCAACCGATACGGAATTACTCCGCCGATCTTATCACCTTAGCGATTTTAAACATTTTATGCCAACACCTATAAATCATATTCAACAGCATTAGTGCAACACGCTCGCCTGAACATAAAGACTTATTTGATTGCTAGTTCCGGATACTTTTGCTTGAAGATAACGTTTTATGTGCCATAGTTAATGTCTATTACATGAAGTTTCACTTTGATAATTTATAAATGGTGCACTCTTTCTTTTATGAGTATAATGTACAGCTAACGTGCAAAAAAATGCAAATTGTATTTAATATATTTTTTGCTGAGATTCAAACAATTTGTGTTATTATAAACATTGAGCGGAGTATTTGCAATGAGTCTTCACATCAAGTTTTCCTAGTCATGTAAGAAGAACCATTCTTCGTCGGGGCCGGCTGTAGAAAATGAAAACAAACACACAAACAATTCAGCGCACACCAGCAAAGCATGGAACATACAAGGAACAATATATTAATACATTAGCGTTGCAGGGGTATCTCCTAAGTCATCGTGATCACCAAACGAAAAATGTGAGAGACAGGCTTTCCACAGGCCGCTCTGTAAAGTGCAAAATCACTGGCTGCCGTCTAGGTCAACCAGGTCGAGGTCAGGTTGAATGACCACGCCGAACCACCGATCCGCCAAGCATTCAGCAGCTTTATACGGAACCCTGAGCAGGGAATCAAACCCCTGGCAGTTTGGAGAGCTCGCAATCCGCCAAGGAGAATAAAACAATAATATCAATTACTAACAGTACTACATCAAAAGCAGAAGCATTATCTACAGTTTTATACTACTACAGTACACAGCTCATCTACACCATCTTACAGGTATTAAATATATAAGTATACATACTTCATTGTATTCAATAAATAATCAACACATATACTGTTATTTACTTAAACTTTATTTCATCTGAGAACCCACGTTATGACTTACTAACCCTAATTTTTTCTTAAATTTTATCTAGAACGATGCCTCTTTAACGACTCTCGATTCCTGGAAGGGTCAGTGTTACTAACAACATAATTTATTAGACAAGGATGGTAGAATTATAACCACAACAGTAAATACGTTTGTTTTTTGGCGTGGTTTACATAGTAAGGGAACAAATAGGTAGAGAAATAATCTTTGCCAAATATAAATGTGTATTTAGATCAAACGTCAACAGGAAGTAGAAGTTAATGTCACAATTTCACATGTTTACGTTTCGCCACAGGAAATTGGGCTTCTTCAGAAAATACTTCACATGAAATAAAACGAAAAAGACAAGATTAGATTAAGGAACGCATTATTCTTTTGCAAACACTTACCATTAATATTTATATATTACTGGGCACATATTATAATACATATGAAGCGAGATAACAGAAACAACAAAAAATTATACACTTAGTTAAAATACTAGAATTAAAATTTTAAATGTTAATGTTTTATTATTTTAACTAAGTGTATAATTTTTTGTGATGATCCTGTTTTTGGCCAAAAAATCATCTTCTCAGACGAGGCGCATTTCTGGATGAATGGCTTTGTTAACAAACAAAATTGCCGTTATTGGTTCAAGAACAACCCACAAGCGTTACATGAAATGCCGTTGCATCCCAAAAAACTCACTGTGTGGTGCGGTTTATGGCATGGCGACGTCATCGGACCTTATATCTTCCGAAATTAGTAGGAAAGAGCCGTAACCGTCAATGCCGACCGCTATAGAGCCATATTACTCGAATTTCTATGGCCAGAACTTGAGAACATCGATATTGAAGAGAGTGGTTTCAATAAGACGCCGCTACGTGCCATACAGCTAATGCTACGCTGAGGATAAGTTTGGCGATTGGATCATCTCACGACGAGGATTTGTGAATTGGCCGCCGCGGTCATGTGATTTGACACCCCTACATTATTTTGATTGGGGCTACGTCAAAGCACAAGTCTATACTCACAATCCACAGACTTTGGATCATTTGGAAGCGAACATTCGTCAAGCTATCGCCGACATATAGCCGCAAATGATGAACAGGGTGATCAAAATTTGGAGCAATCGGGTGCGTCAGTGTAAGCCGTGGTGGACATTTGAACGATATCTTGTTCCGAACATAACTGCATTGTCCAAGCTTCAAAATAAAGCAAAAACATATGTATGTGCAAATTTTGCAAAGGTAAAAGTGAAAAAATATGCCTACCTGCAAGTTAATAGTATTTTCGTGTAATTGCAGAAATTTATGTTTTGTGCTAATTGAAGCTTAACAATAACCTAGAGCTTCACTCTTTTAGATTAATACAGATAAGTGTACCAGCATAGTGAACCAACGTGGATACTAGTTGAACAGTATTCAAAGATTAGCAATGATTTCCACGGTCACCACTTGGATGGGTTACCTAAAACCTACGTTCACACGCTGCTATTTTGGACTCTCGGAGAGTACTTAAAACCGTCGGGCCCCTGGGTTAGGGCCCTATGTCACTAACTACCTTAAATAGAAATAAAGGGGCAGCTGGGTGCGGAACCAAGCCTTCGGATCTCCCCGCAAATATTATCCATACGTACTTTATTTAGTAAAGGAAAATACTGGCTAAGTTTGATATACCCATGGCGGTGAAGTTACTATGCTTCCGAACAAATTCTTAAAGTAGTATTTTTATGTATCCTTTCAATTTATAAATGCAAGTTGCAAGTGTTAAACCAACGAAATCGCTCAGATATTTTAGGAAACACATCAAAGCCATGCGTTGCGCAGTTGCATCCATTTCTCTATTTCAGTGGTTCCCAGTGTGTGGGCAGCGGGAGGATTTGTTCAACGGAATGATTTAATAACGGATTCAGTATCCATCTGTGATTGTAATAACTGTTTTAAATTTCTTTGGGGAAATAGTCAAGGAGTTGTTATTTTACATTATGCCAACTAACTTGCATATATACAAACATATGCTCCGAATTTATCCTCCTATCATCCTTAACTAAGTCTTCCATGAGTTCTTGAACTCCCTGGAATGAGTCAAACTTCTTTTTTTCAAATTAAAGTGGACCAGAAATTAAGTTTCTTATAAATCCATTGATTTTGTTCGTGGAACGTCTTGTCACAGCCTGGGCGCCGTCGGTGCATATAGCAGCAACGCATTTTACCCAGTCAATCTCGCACTTTGCATGAAAATGTCGAATAAACATTTTCTGGTGGTATCGACGTTTAATGGATTACGAAATAGAATATCTTCTGTAATACCATGCTTAGTGTTGTGTCTTACAAGATATCCGTGGATTCGCCTATTAAATGAGAAGTACGTGCACTTCTTAATATTTTCAACCATTTGTGTCATTTTCTGCGATGTCACTTATTCTTCTTTGAATAGTATTATTATAGAGGGGTATTTCTTTCAGATTCTGAGCCTCTTTTTCACCAACCATTATTTGTACCATTTCAATAACTACTGGTAAAATCACATCTTCAGCAATTGTATGTGGCTTACTGGTTTTTGCAATGCAAAACGCAACTCGACAACTTGATAGTGGTGCTTTTTCATTTTAGTTTAGTTTTTAAATGTCGAAATAGCGTTGATGGTTTCATACTTGCTTCTGACAACAGTTCTCGACAAAGTTCGCACTGGGAAATAGCGGTAAATCCATACTTGACATATTTATCGTTGTACAATCTATTTTTCTTTGTATTCCTGTCACTGCCAGACGAAGGTGGTTCTAAATCGATTTAAAAGTGTATCCATCTTCAACAAAACGAGTCTAGCTCGGACTTAGTTTCAAATATTTGTTTTGTGTTGTTTGTTGTTTGTATGTTGATTTACAAATGTATCCATCTTTTACAAAATGTGTATAGCTCGTACTTAACATTAAATATTTCTTATATGTATATTACACTCAACACACAGTCAGCAGTACAGCACGCAATTTTGAAATGATGACTAATCTTATCGCGTTTCGCTGCTTGTAAAAAGTAAAATGAATTTTCCAGATTCTTCTAGTGCAATCTAGCACTCTTCCGTATATTCTTCAAATTTCCGGAAACACGGAGAACAAATACATTGCGCTACTTGGTAAGAGATGGCCTCAGTTGGCCGTTTATCCACTGATTCTGAACGAAGTTGAGTACTAGAAAAGGGGGGTTGCCAGAAAAAGGTTGGTCAAAAAGGAGCCGCGCTTTGGAAAAGTTTTCGAGCTACTGTCCTATTCTATAAACAGTCTCAAAGAATAGAAAAAACCAGAATACGTATTTTCATATTTATTTATTTATTTATCGTATGCAGTTATATTGCAATATATGTTAAATGGTGAGGATAGTTGTTATCGCTACTGAATAAATATTATGTGATTAATTACTTATATTATGGTGTCATGATATGGTGTTTGTTCCTATCGACCTATTTGTCAATAATCACTTTCAAGGCGTATTTAATATTATTGATATTTAAACATATTTTCTGGTTTTAATAAGGAATATTTAGAGGATCTAAGATCGAAGAAAATAGAAACAATTTCTAGGAAAAAATAATATTTTCTTATTTCGAAGTGGTTCTTATTGTACAGGGTATAAGTTTTTTGCAAATTGTTGTTAAATGTAAACCTGTTCTGTAACCTACAATTAGATAATGAAAATCGATGTATAACATATTGATTATAATAAAGTAAAAGTCAAAAAAGTATCGTTATAAACGCTCATCTTTTTCTTATTTAATCGCTGAATTCTGTCTTCTGAACATTGAATTTGTAACACACTGTATACTTTTGTAAATTTGCAAGGACAGTTTGAAACATAGCAACGTCTATACGAACTTTTTCTCTTATTCATAACCCAAAAGTGAGAGGGCTAGGTCGAACTGATATTTTCTTTAAATTGATCAGCATTAAACTGATCACATCACATCGTATTTATTTTAGCTTCCGCGATCCCAGCGCTGAACTCAAAGTTGATTGTACGTTCTAAAGCGACTACTAGTGTATTTCATTTTTAATTTTTTTTACATTTACAACAGCAAGTTATTTTTTAAACGACAATTAGATGTTTTGCATAAAAGGACAAAATTTATGACCTATTACACAATTTCCATATAAGCAAACTCAATTTACAGCTGACGTTTGACACAAGGAAATTATTTTTTAAAAACTATGTGGTTAATTGCATGGCTTTATGAATAAAGTTGCTTTCCCCGGGGGTGCCGATAGTGCCTGTGCAAATTGCTCTCTGATGTCATAATTAGCAATTTGTATTAAAGTAAAAGCACCATAATGATCACTTCGAGTATCGTTAGAATTCTCAGTAGAGATGTTAGTTTCGGCAATTAAAGTGACTGAGCACATAACGAAAGTGGTAACTAAAGATAGAGTGTGGGAGGATTTCTTAAAGTACTAAGAAATTTTACATTTAAGGTACTAGGTTGCTTTGGTGATAATGTGAATCAAATTATAAGCAATTAAAAACTAAAATAATGGGCACAATACTGACAAGTTATGTATTTATTTATATTTCAATAATGCGGAATGTTAAGTCCTGGGGAAGTTCAGACTTAAGGTGCCGTAAGTGCATTGAATTAACTACATTGTAGCTTCATGTGTTTAGTAGGTAGACAAAATATTAAAGATTGCAATAAAGTCAAAAAATGATCGGAAAATTAATAATAATCTATGATAAACGATTTTACAAAGTAGTGTAAATATTTGTTAAAGTAAACCTACATTTCTGATATACTTTACGTGAATTTTCCTCTCTAGCAACTCCAATTACCCCCTAGAGAAGACCTTCCTTAAGAACTTCTGCCAAGCCGTTTTCAAAAGGTATCGACGTTCTCCGCCCAGCGAACTTTCAAGAAGGCGCTAAATCGTAGATTTCGAAAGTAAGCATCAGGTGCATCACAATTTATGAGACTAGTTGAATGCTTGTACATTCGTATATTTTTCTACCCGCTTAGATTATAAAGTTCAAATGCTCGAATAGTGTACGACAGTATTGAAGTTCGTAAAATTTTCTTACCGGAACCACCGCCTTGCGCGGACAGTCTTGTTTCCAATATTATTACTTGCGGACGTATTGTTACTACTGAAGAAGTTTGTTGTGACTACGTTGATCTTGTGTGATGACCATTATCGTTATTAAACCATTGTTACCCTTGGTCGTAGTTTAACTGAATCGACAATTAAATCGGATTCTCTGTATAAACAAGATTGAACGGTGCATAGGATTGCCGTGTGGATTCCTTGCTCGTTTTGCGAATATAATAAACTACTACGTTTCTTTCCCAGTTATTGCTTCATTGCGTGTTGTGTTTCAGATAGAAGTTCTTTGTTTTTGCAGTTCATGTCGTCCAAACTTCCCCTATCTTTTCATCATCTAAGTTTACATCTGATACCAAACCTAAACTGCCTGTCCGTCAACCTGCTATTCTTGTTGAAATTATTGCTGCTATACTATAGATTACTTTCAATACACGTGTGGGTATAGGCTTCTTGCACCGTGAAGATATTATTCGAATAAGGCGCACAAGCACCAATTTGTAGGACCACCGAATTCAGCTTAGTTGTCCTCTATCTCTTCGTCCAGCTATCATTGTCTTTGGGGGCATCGAACCGCAGACAGGTGTAACCACCTTGAAGCTTTCTCTGACCCAGACGTTGATACGGAAAAAATTATCTGTATGGTTGTTGGAATGCGGATTATACACAGCGACTTATCTTTTGGTGTTTAGCGAGTGCTACGATTTTCTTCCTTTTTGTAATTTAAGTTATTCACTATAAATTAAGCAACCTTGACGTTTGTTAATTCAACCAAAAACCTATATTATATAATATTGTGTAAACAGTATAACTGGCTATGTAGATAGTTTCGTTTTAAATTAATACAGGATATTTCTCATATTTATCCTGTATTAATTTCCGTTGTTATGGAAACAAACAGTAGGTAGTAAATTGACTTTCCTACATTTAGGTGGTTCTTAAAGAATCTTTGAGAAGTTCTATCCTTGAAAGGAAACACTTTTGACCATACATTTATTTACAAAAAATGTTTGTTTTCATGTATACTTTAAGCCCTAAAAGTTTGTCCCTGCAATTCATTAACACCTTGTGTATTATAAATAGTGTTCATAGAACCATTATGCCGACAACAAAAATTAGGGAAAATTTTGGTAAGCAGTTTTTCATTTAGTCAATCATGGGTACGCATTTTGAGGCAACTTGTATGATATTAATAAACCAAGAGGTGTGTATTTGTTGACCTTAGATCGAATATCCTGAAATTATACAGCATAAGAGGACAAATTCACAAACCTTTAGTAAAAGGAACAACTTCTATTTTATTCCATTTGGTCTGCCCAATTTATACAAGAAAGTTAAAATAATTTACAATTATATTTCAAGTGGGCGACAGCAAAGTTTAATTTGTTAGCTTATTTATAACATAGCTGAGCAGGAATGCTACATTATGAGTAATAATATTATTTATAAGTGTTAATTTAGTTAATGGGAACAGGTAGTTAGATTCAAGATGTTTAAGTTTCATTGATCAAAAGCAGTCCTTGCGGGTAAAGATTTATCATTGATAGCCTTTTTGTCCCACTGCCGGGCATCGGCCTCTTCACTGCCACGTGTTTCACCTCAGCGCTAAGGTAGAGCCACGGGGGACCTATAGTTTTTCGTCGAATCCGAACGGCAGAAATTCCAGAGATGGGGAAATTGTGTGTGTTGGGTTGCAGGCAACATTATTATAAATCTGCATAGTAGTGCTTAGGTTTCGAACCTAACCCAGAATCGATGTTTTACTCAGAAAATGAGCGCTCTACCAACTGAGCTCCCACACACCGGGTAATGATTACGAAATAGTAATTGAACACTTCCATATAAGTACAGTATTAGAATATTTATATGATAAAACTTAATTATATTGTTGATATATATGGAAGATCACCAATTACTTTGAGGATGGAAAACATTTTAAATTTCGATCAGAACCTATTTTATTGCTTCCTATTTATAACTAATCCTCTGATTAATTGCTTCCGTGTGTATACTGTCTGAATAAAAACCACTTGTGACTTTTAGGAAGTTTCCGAAAAATACATATTTAGCAGCATCTGTTGATGAAATCACAGTTAACATCGAAACTTGAATTTATTGCTTAATCAAAACTTCTGGCAACAACGTCCCTAAATATAAACGCTAAGATAGTTTTTTGGTACCACGATAAAGAACACATTGTGCTGTTCCTTCAGTTTTATATAAATTGGCAGTTTGCCATGCAATATTACACAGGTCTCATTATTTATGCATAGAATTTTTCTTATAAATGCAGACAGATTCGCTTATGTAAATATATTTGTTCATATCATCATAATGCAGAAAATGCTAAAATCAAATTAGTCTGTGTTCTATCAAACGATAAATTTGTGAATACAATGAGATTATTCTATTAAGGTGGCATTTATGTTACAAGAATAATGGAAGAAGTAATTTGCATTCATAAAATAATTTACGTGCAGTTGTGTAATCTAAATTATTTTGTATTTGAGCCATTCCTGAGACAAACCAAATTCACGTCTCTAAACTATTACAGACAGAGTAGCTTGAGTCTACAAATGTTTTCTCCACGAAAATACTGAACAATAATAAATAGCAGCAACTATTGGAACCCGCTAAAATTATGCTTATATCGTTCACTGTAGAAGTAGTATTGAATTTAAGTAGTTTGTACTATTGAAGTACCGCAATTAACGGTTTGGGCTGCTGTGCTAACGCACTCTATCCTACCTCAAGGATCATCAACTTATACAGCCGGACATTTCCCTTGGAAAAATAATATTGCAAACTATCGCAGTATTTCTGGCATCGTTGCAGGAGATTCCGAGCAC
Organism: Limonius californicus; assembly: GCA_014611495.1. NCBI lineage: Eukaryota > Metazoa > Arthropoda > Insecta > Coleoptera > Elateridae > Limonius > Limonius californicus. Next base: position 70,091 of record JABXWE010000323.1, on the reverse strand, counting down.
TTACTACGGCTCAAAGCCGGTGTTAAAGAGTAAAGCAATCCCCTATTGGTGTGTCAAATATTTTACACGCCCTCCACAGGCATAGAAGGGAAGGTCTTCCTATTCTCTCGAGAGCTAAAGTCCCAGAAAAGTATCAAAACCGGAATTTATGCACCCCAATGTTGTAGAGTTGTACGTGTGGTACCTGGTATGGGAAAAAGCCGTGTTTCAAAATTAAATATATTTACATAGAAAAATTAATACAGTATTACTACTACTGTAACGGGGTAAAAATGTGAAGATTGAATTAAATTGCTGAGTAATTAGCAATCTCAAAAACTCCACATTTTGGCGTTCAGAAGATAAGAATGCTGAACAACAAACATCTGTCACCGTAGTCATCCGAGAATTCGCCAGAAGCAAACGTTCCTTTCCCGTTGGAGTGGGAATACAAGCATGTCCGACTACCTCGAAATGGCCAGTATAAAACCCCAGCGCGGCCAAGTTGAAATCACTTTTTGACTCGTATTTCCGGCTCTTGATTGATTCAAAAGTCAGAAATATACAGTCGTTCTTTTGCCTTTAAGAATTTTTCTTAAAAGATCCCAGTTAAATATTCCGATCCTGTAAAATTAACCAAGTGAATACAGTCTAGTTTAATTAAATCCGTACCATACCTGCGAGTGAATTAATTTTCCAGTGTTCGCCGGTGTTGCATTAACCGTTTAACAATTTTTATATTTCCAGTTTGAGACTCCGACGCCGAGCGATCTACCGGCCCTCGACCGTAGGCAGCCGCCGTGAAAGTTTAATCGAGCCGACCGACCGGCAAAGGATCTTTTGGATTCGCATTACATTTGTTTCGCAGTGAAGTTGGTAATTATTTATCGTTGAACCTGCTTAGCTGTTCTAATATTGTTTATACCCGACCGACCGATTTCCGTGTTAGAGACCTTCGTATCGCTGGACGGGGGAGTGTTTGAATTCTCCCACGGCGATAAAGAGTTCGGCCAGTAAATTATTATAACGTTTTGAACCAGTGTTCGAATTGGTGACGTAGAAACGTTGTAATCTTTTCTATTACCAGTTGAACCCCCCTGTATAAAGTTTGCCGTGAGCGTGGAGGAACTTTCACGATCCGTCAAATTTTAATTTGAGTACCCTGTATACTTGGACGAACCGGACCAATTTCGGATACCCCAATACGATACACAGCCTTCAGAGGCAGAGAATCTTTTTGTGCAAGTCTGTGTGAGAGATTTGTCCCGTATTTTATTTACGTAACGACCAGAGAAACTTTTGGCCGGCGAAACAAGATTTGTGTAACACTGTGCCCGATAATTTTCCACTGTAGAATTCAGAGTCCCGTTCGATTAAGATTTATTAAAAAGCGAAACCAGGTTAAACAGAATTCGAACCAAATACACTGTGACAAACGCGTAGTTTGAATTTTGCAATTCCAGGAAAGCTAGTATAAATTATTTCCTGTTTGAAATCGTTATTAACGTAAAATTGAGAGTAATACCTACCGATTGTTTATGCAGAACTGCCTAGGTCGAAGGAACCCAGAGGAGCTCGACGCGAAGCGATCATTGGGAGTTTTATTTCTAAAATTTATGTATATTTTCGTAAAGTCGGCATACACTGCGAGAATCTTTATTCACAATCACCAATCTGAATTATTTACCAGAGAACTTGCACATCCGCGAATTTACAATCAAATATAATTGTGTATTTTTCTGTCACTTTAATTAGAGCAGCGGTGGCAGACATCTTGCCACCTACGAACAACACGGAACACGCACACGGACGGCAACCAATCAGCGTCCGCTTCTTGGAGAGTAGCTACAACGTCCCCGAGTCTGTTGGAGCTACCAAAGCAGGGCACAGGGCCGTACCCAGAGCTTTATACAGAATTTCATTTTATTTTTGTACAAACAGATTATATTTATTTCGGAACATTTATTAATAAACCTATTGTTATTTACAAGCTGTTATTACTGATCTCTGGACATCTCACGAGCTTACCCGAGCAATATAAGTAATTTAACGAGTGGTCCAATAAGCAAAAGGGAACTACGTTACACTACAGCATTGCTGTATAAACGATTTAATTATTATTAGCTTCTAAATAGCCAATTAATAGTGTTTTTATATTCAATATTACCCACAATACCAAATGCAAACGTCAAAAGTATTTAGAAAATATAATACAAAATGTATTACAATATATTTCCATAAAATCTTCGTAAAGTCCTAAGGAATACTGGTACTAATGATATTTTTCGCACCCAATTCCTAACAATTATGTTAAAAAAGTCATTCTAAACGTTTTACCCCATGAAACGTTTTCGTAATCCGCTAAGAGGGTTAATTTGTATTTATGACATTTTTCACATTCAATTCGGTATAATTCTTTTAAAGTTAAATTCACTGAAAATTTACTGTTCGCAGTCGTTTGAGGATAAGTATTTTAATCCTGGGATGGTAGCAACCGTGTCTCAAGTGACTTTAATTTTTTAAATAATTTCGTTGTTTTACCCCCTTAGGTGTTCGTGCATTTCTCAATGCTTTTATGAATATGTTTTAGAATACATTTCGTGGAAAATATGGTTGGTATACCTGAGATAATCCTCCCGTATCACTTGAGACTGGAAGGTTTGTTTTCTGTGTAGGCAATGAAAACAAACACACTAATAAGGCAATAGTAATTTTAAGCTTGTCAGGCACATGGACAGGTTACGCACAAAAAAATACAAAACAAGTAAGAAGTCATTTTCACGTTATTTGTAAGAATGCTGAATGACTAGGCTCATTATTTCTGGATGTCGAATGTATTACTTTTTCCGTCTGCGGGCAAATAACTGCAAATGGTTTTAAACAACAAAGTATTTATTAGAAAAGTTGACATTTTAGTGTTTTGAAATATATGTAAAAACACCAAATGCGAGCTGGGTCACTAGGGACCCATTTACGCCTTGCGCGTAACTAAAATTATTTCCGCAGTGCGACGGTTAAGATAATACTTATGGGCATTTTACTATTTAGGCTTTCCATCATCTAAACAGACTTAAAATATTACTAGACGTTCCATTACAATAAATAATGGAGATCTCAATCACCTGAACCTTAAAATAAAGGGTGTTTCACAAAATGGACACACACACACACACACTTCCAAGTTCGTATTAAAAAAACCTATGGCAGAAAAAATTATTATTAAAAATTCGAATTTAAAAGTTTCTATATTTAATGAAAATAATATGGTAAGATACAATAACATGCCTTAAGCTTAAATATAGGCCTAGGTCTGATTTTTTTAATTCACATGGGAGTATGCTGTATTTATCGGAACAGTTAGTGAAAATTTGTTTTAGACAGACGTAGACTGCGGAATGCGTATTACAGGCTGGTTTCGGAAATCTACAGTGCATTTATAAAATCAAAACTTGCACGGATAGTGACGCCGCTGAAATATGAACTATTTTTATAAAATGGATTTAGCTGTCACAATTTGCATTTTAATATTGTAATTAGATCCTAGTGCGCTTATTGTAAGTTTGTATATTTTTTGGCATCTTTGTCATGGAGATATGTCGGTTGCTATGAGAGTTGTTGATAAAACAATGGAGAGCGTTTTTTGTATTTGGTGTGATTACACGCATTTTGTCATCTGCTCCTAAAAATTTGCAAATAATTAACATTGTTTATATTAATAAAATATTAATTTTGTTCATTTAAAAGCAAGTTTCTTTGAAGAAAGGGTAGTTAGATTAACTTACTAAGTTAATATTGAGTAAGTGGATCCTGTTTGAAGTTTGAAGATTTGGTATAACTGCGCATCGGGATTTGGATTGCCAGCGAAAGAGAAGCAACAGATGAGGTCTTTGACCTTCCTATGAAGATAATAGCATTTGGACGCAGAGATTGTTTTGAAAAGGTAAACCAATTATACGTACCTAACAGGAAGCATGAGTGTACGTGAGAACTGAAGAAATACACCAGAAAATAATATTTAAACCTGTCCGAATTTTACATAGAGCATTATAGGCATTTTAGGTTAAAGAACGGCAAGCGATTGACGTTTTTTTATGATTCCGCCTGAAGTCAGCTGGGTACTGGGATATAATTTTATTTTCTCATATAATAGTAAGGTGTGATAGAACCGACTTCTGAGTCAGAGTACTCATGTTCGAGTTAGACCGTGGTATATCTTTTTGTTAATATTTGGCGACAAGTCTCTAAATTTGTCACTTGGCGCCCAATTTACCATAATTTATAAAAATTAATACATTATTAAAAATATGATTGCAGAATGCAAGTTAGTTAATTCAATCTTATTTAATTTGAAATTTAATTAAATTATTATCTTATTATTGATAATTTATAACAATATTTATATATCAGAAAAATCCCTACAGCATTATTAAATACAATAATGTACATCACCATGTAGCGTAGGCCGTAGTCCACAGGTTTAGCTAATTTTCTAGCTAAAAAGCAACTGTAAACGGCTACTATCAAGAATAGAAGAATATAAATCAAACATAACGCTTTCTATATAGTATTTTAATATAGTAATAATGATGTAATTGTAGCTTCCAAGTATGTTAAAAAAAGAAAATTCTAAGGTGGTAAGAGGACACGATCATTAAGCAAACAACTCGTCTGCTTTAGTAATTTAATGAGATTGTTAGAATAGCTAATGTGCTACTCTAGTAGTAGTAATTTAAGAGATTCTTGAGTTTTATCTTACTATCTACAACTGTCTTGGACTAATTGCTATTATGGTGGTTTTCTGTTACAACTTTGAAATACTGTTCATTTTCAGGAACCTTTTAGACCAGTGGTCGTCACTGTGACCCAGGCATTGATATCTTATTTGTTATGAATAATATTAGAGAGGTACCCTTTAAGTATCTTTAGAATAACCAATAACTATAGTTTTTACACTCTATTTTCTTTGCATCTACTGTAAATTAAAATAATCAGCCGTAAGATTCTGAAAATAGATTTTAACCCTAAAAGTATTATCCCGTACTTGAAGCGCACTGTAGTGATTTCGTTTGAAAGAATTTGTTATATAATATTCTGATTCTGTTGTCCATGACTTATGACCTTCATTGACTTATAATTTGAATAATGCTACTGTATTTTTCTAATGATAGTAATAAAGTAGTTGGCACACTCACAATCACTGAATTGCTTAGATTATATGTCCAGTGTTCTTTCTGAATATATAATAAATGATTGTACCTTGTGGGGTAGTCACATAACACTTATACATATATTATAAATGATACTACTTTATACATACTATACGAGTAGATAACATATTTTTTTGCTGATGTTTCGAAAACAGATTCTCTGTGTTTATAAACGATGATATTGATTTGCTTGCGTTTCGTGACTGTTACACATACTAAATAGTTTATTAGGTAAATTAACAGCTAACAAAAATATTTTTTCTTTGAATCGGAATAAAAGCTTCTTTTCTATTCTGCAGAACGAACACCATTGATGTGAAATAAATAAATAAATAATATTCTTGAATCTATAAGTCCAATGCAAATTGTACGAAAAATCATAATTTTTCTATCGGTATTATTTAATCATCAGTCTCAAGCCTTGCGTCAAATTTATGATTTCATACCCGAATTGTCTTTCCTAAGTAAACAAAGTATTTTGTATTACTGATAAAACGTACCATTAATCATCAGCATCCACAGCATTGCTTCATACTTGAAGTAAACGTGTAAACCCAACATTGCACTGAAGAAAATTCAAAACCGGAAGCTGCACCAAATCACACTTTACCGGAAAAAGATCGCAACCAATGTCACGCAACCCGCGACGAGCTTTGGCGGGAACAGGATAACACAGATCCTGGCGCAAGAAGTGGCACGACTGAATTGTTCCGCCTGAAAGTTTGACTTCCTGCGTTACGAGCGTCTGCGCCAGTTCGTCACATGTGAAAGAATAACACGAATAAAAAAGTGCTAAAAGACGATATTCAAAAATGTTCCGAGGGTTTTCCGTATTCAGAAGACCGAAGTGGGTTAACACGGGACGTCAGAAAATTTTAGCAGCTGCTGTTTCAGGAACATTCTAGAGTGGCTGTAACAACCTAAACGTCCTACTTAAATTTTACAGCAAGGGTTTGAAAATATTGGATTTTCACGATGCCGAAGCAAGCGTAGGTGTAAAAAGATTAACGTATTTTTTACTTCACTAAGCAGTCCTTGTCAGCTTGAATTGAACGAAGATTACTCGGAAAATCTAGGACTAGACTTTAAAAATATGTCTCCGGAAAATTAGCTAATTATGCCTGTAATATTATGTACCTAATGATTTTTTGCTTTCTATTTTAATCAGCAACAAGCAAATTTTGTTAACAATTTAATTAAATCAGGAGTTATTACATACACTGTTCGATACTGTATTGAATTATAATATGTGATATTCGTCAGGTTTTCGCGCGTTTAAATTTGAATAGTTGGTGTATTCATGTCATTCGTAAATAGCGCAACGTATACCACCTCTTCGTCAATCTTAGAGCTATCGCTGATATATGTGTTTGCATGAGCTAGCTGGTTTTGGCAGAAACTACGAGTTGTGCGTCCGATTGTTTTGGGGATCTATTTCACCTGGCTTGGTTTTCTATTTGAAAAAACGGGTCTTGGCTAATCACTTCAGGCGTGCGGACGTGCTGTGTTTAGTGAAAATAGGGTGGGATTAGAATTACTGCTGTAGTTAAGATTTCATACCAACTTGTTGCAATAAAACTCGACGATATATAATCGAATTAAATATAAATAAGAGTTGAGAATACCGTGAGGTTTCTCTTATCGTTTTATGCTGACAAGATTAAGTCCATTACCGCCTTTAACGTTCCCATGGAGATTTGCCGTTCCAACAAAAACCATGTGCCTCAGGTTATCAGTTCTGGTGTTTAAAACAATCAATTCGTTGCTATTTCTTGGTTATTCTAGAAAAATCTTTATAATGCAACTTGTTGCAACATCCATTTCTTCATTACATAGAAAGTTATTTAATCTCTCATACTTTAGTTCCTTCCTCTGGGTCCGTCTGCAGTTATTCGAAGGCTTTCGAGCCTGAATAGCTTATTGTGCTTACCTTGATTAAGTATTACAACCAAACAGTAATCTTAGTTCTCTGTACCAAAATCTACAGGTCACTATGTGTGTGCTGAAGTCTTTCGGCTCTACATAAGCGAATCCGAATATAGAGTGTGTTTGTGTTGTGTTTATATGTGCTTTTTTATTGTCTTGTTGTCCTGAATCTATACTGCCAATTTAATCTACAAAATACGGGATTTTCAAATTTTCATGGCAACTCGATTTTTCCTGACAATTATTTTATCTCAAAAATAGTTGAGCTTATCGATTTTTAAAAAGAGTACCTTTTTAGGAATTTTGCATGTCAAATAAGATTATTTTGTTAAAAATCAGAAAACAAAATTATGTATAATAATATAGAAAACAATACCCGATCCTCCCACTTGAGAGGCCTCTAGTGCACCTATTAAAACTTAGAGGGCTGTAACTCCGTAACGAAGGTTGTTAATTTAACTGTTTTTTCTTGTTTTGTGTAGAGAACTCGCTCCCAAAATTTAGGCAAGCATTTTTGTTACACCCTGTACGTTGCCATGGTCTTGCCAACTCATTGCAGCTGCACAAGGTGTGGATTACTGTTTTTGGTTCCTTGTTGCTGACTCCACATGTAAAGTTTCCGTTAAATTTGTTGATCCTCTATAGATATTCCTTTGCAATCATGCAGGCCCCATTAAAAGAAGTCGTGCTAGGACTACGTCCTGGTCTGCTAATCCAGTCAGTTTTGTACTTCTCGAAGATCCACCTGCTCAGACAGTTGCACATAGCATTCTTAGGTACTCCTAGGGTTGGTTCTGACCTTAGTAGGGTCCATTTCACCCTTCTTTTGCGAATTAATTTGATCTTTCATTGTCTCCGATTCCGTAATGACCTGGAACCCAATGTGTTTTGCCCTACCAGGTTATTCAGTTTTTTATAATATTTTGAGCTTGGAAATGCTTATAGAGCAGCCTGGTTGTCGGATAAATTATAGACACGTTTAGTTTTCAAGTCCTATTATTTTCTCGCCCACACTGCCTTCTCGCATATATCTCCATTTGGAATACTGAAGCGTACTTGCCCAATGCGAAGCTTGGTTGATTTTGCCTTACAAGATCCTACTGAAGTACCCACCTCGCTTGTCGAACCGTCAGCGTACCAGATCAAGCTTCCACACGGAAAATCCTGCTAGATTTCTTTCCACGCTAATTAATTTTGAATTATTCCCTCGAAAACCGTAACTGACAAATGTTTCGGAGTTATATGGCTCGTCCTCATTTCAAATATGAACTACTGTGTTACTAATCAAATTAGCATGCTCTGGGAAAGGTGGAGAAGAGCCTCCACTGCAGTGGCTGGCGTTGTTTTAATGACCCCGTGATGCTAAAACAGGCAAGCCCAGTTTTAATTTGATGATGTCCTGCCTGACGTGGGGACATCAGTCTAGGGCGCATATGTTATAGGTAGTATAACCACTACTTCTAGGGTAGTTTCCGCTTTCCTGACCACTTTCTCAATATGTTGGTTTCAGGTAAGTTCGATGTGTAGAGTGACTCCCAAATACTTTGGTTCTCCCGAAAGGTTGATTGTGTTGCCGACAATACATAATAGCCTGAGACTCCTCTGTATTTCTCTTTCACGATAATGGTACTATGGTCGTTTTTGTGGGCCAACATCGAGACCTTCCTTTTTTGTCCACTTAGTGAATACATTCAGGTTCATTCGCTCACATTCTCCAACTGTATTGGAAAATATTCCTTCAACTAGGATGACAGTCGTCAGGATATCCAGCGGGAGGAAAGCTTTCTCAGCAACCCATTGTTTCCGGTAGTATGTTTATATATGACATTACTTAGTTTTCCTGTATGCTGCAGCTAATAGGGTTATACCTTTGTGCTTTTTGCAAGTATCTCTAATTTCGTGTTCTAAGAATGTAATCACTACTGCCGCTGACCATTCGGTAAGTGCCCTGTTGTTTTTCCGCGTTTATTATATAGTTCTAAGATTCTCTGTTTAAGTTTGTACGTTCCATACTTACTGGGCACTGTGTTTATATTGTCTATTCCATATGATAACAAGTTTGTAGTATTGCTTGCAATTCTTTCTTTTCTATTTGATCTACTTCAGTATTTTCTACGACTACTTTAGCATCCGAGCGGTTACTTTAGACGTTTATTCTGTACAAAATTTCTAATTAAAGCATTTTCATTGTGTTTTGGTAATAGTTTAAAAATGCATGCTTCCTTTTTCGTCTTTACTAAGGTGTGCTATTAATTTTGTCTTGTCTGGCATGCAGTGAGTGTTCGAAATTTGAAGTATATTTGTCCTAATCTGTTCTATTAATTTTTTTAATTTTCTCCTAAACTTTTCTGGGTCGTATGTTGCAACAATTGTTTTGTAGCTCTTATCTAAATTAATTCCATCTCAATTGTTTGTTTTAATTGGGCGAGATCTAGGACTCCGATTTTCAAGCATCTGTATGCACTGGCGCTTAGCTTATTGTACACCGTATCTATGAATTTGGCCTATCTGTCATACATTGTAGTGACACGAGACCAACCGCTTTACTTCTTATCCGACATACAGCCTATTTACAGATTGTTCCCGCCCAGAAAAATCTCACCGTCCTCCATCGAATTCAAACCCGCTTTTCTTGGATCTAAAGGCAAGTGCGCTAACCGTTAAACCACCGACGCCATTGCGGTTACTCATTTTTCCTGTAAAACTCCAATGTATGTCATAGTGTACTACTTTGGATTTAAACTACCTTTCTTCATTTTTTTTGGTTTCTATTATGGCCGCTACGTCGACTCTCAATTCCAAAATTTTTTTATTTTCCATGCCATCTTCGTCTTTGGAATTTGTTCTGCCAATATTTGTTTGAAGCTTAAAAATTTCATAACATTGCTCACAGTGGGTAACCAACCCACTACTGACCAGTGTAGTGATAAGATAGCTATCAACAGACTCCAGACCTGCTTGCTTTCTACTCTTCCTCTCTTAGATAAGCTGTTATTTTTTAATTTGGAAATGATATTCCCCTTGGTTTTTCCGTCTCATGTTCCGTGGAAGACGAGGCTACCAGCCAGGCCAGCTGGACCTAGATTATTATACAGATTTGTTACTTCACCTACTTAGGGGAGACGGGAGCTGGCTGGCAGGAGGGACAGGTTGGTACTCGGCTTATAGCGCAGATATAAGCCGCCACATGGCAGCAGGAGTCAGATCAGAGTTAACCGGCAGCAAGGCTCTGTGCGCTCACAAAATTTGAGCCAGTTTCAACTGGATCTACACTGGAACCACTCACTTAACTTTCTTCTAGAGTAGGTAATATTGACAATGAGGATTATTGTTTTTACATTTAGTTTTATGATACTCTTAGTGTTATTTGGGGGAATAAATCCAATTAATTAGTAAATTATTTCTGCAAAAAATTTGACCTGGAATAAAAATATCATTTCGGGACACGCTGGCACCAAGCCCCGCGAGATGCATTGGCACCAGCGGGGCAAATTGTCTAATATATGTCTAATGTGATTGTTAGACACAGAAAAAGGCTGACAGACCGAGTTTCGACCCCCCTAGATGATATTGCCGAAGCAGTAAAGGCGGTTTCTCAAAAAGAAATGTCATATTAAAAGACTTCTGAAAAGTATTTAATACCTTTGAGCTCCCTAAAGAGCTACTGCCAAAAAGGTTCGACAGCTACTGGCGCCACCCCTAGGACTTATGACTACCTACCAACACGCAAAATTTTTAATTGTCAGGAGGAAGAACAGCTTACAGAATACGTAAAACGAGCATCAGATGTATATTTTACACTCAGTCCGAAAGAAGTACGCAAATTTGCTTACCAGTTTGCAATTTCATTGAATCGGAAAGTGCCTGGGAAAAAAAGGCGAGGACTGGTTAAGCTCATTTTTAGAAAGAACTCTTCCTTATTCATAAGAACGCCTGAAGCAACGAGTCTCAGCCGGGCTATGTCATTTAATAAGACAAACGTTGCAACATTTTTTAAACTGCTGATGCAATATTACGACAAATACAGTTTCGGACCCGCAGATATATGGAGCATGGATGAAAGCCCGACCGGGTGTTAGGTCGGCGGGGATTGAAACAAATCGGCAAAATGACGTTGGTTGTTGCTGTGTCTGCGATAGGAAACAAGATCCCGCCTGTTTTCGTTTTCCCGCCAGTGAATTTCAAGGATTACTTCCTCAATGGGGCAACCGGAGTTGCGGTGTTGAGCTTCCCACTTCACTGCAGCCATAAGCTGCAACCTCTGGATCGCAGCGTGTATGGCCCCCTTAAAAAATATCTGAAGTGTGACTCATGGTACAGGAACAATCCTGGAAAAACAATGACGATTTACGATATCACAGGTATCGTAGCGACAGTTCTCCCACTGGCTACTACCGATAGCAGCATAGCAGCCGGCTTTGCAGTGGCTGGAATAAGTCCACTGAACACGGACATCTTTCCTGATTTGGAATTTCTTCCCAGTTACATGACGGAGCGTCCTGAACAACAAACCAATAACAAACTTCAGAGTAATTCTTCGTCTTTGGATCACCCTTGTTTAAGTCTGATGTCAACTGGTTCCGACATAACTTTCGCAACCGCATCAAAACGCGAAAGAAATGACGCTGTGCCCCAGTGCCTACAGTTCTGATCCAACAAACTGGTTCACCGCTGGAAGAGTTGTGGCCTTTGCCAAAGGCTGGCCCAAGACAAGAAACAAGGAAGGGGCGAAAGAAAGGGCATGCTGCTATTTTCAACGATACTCCCATCAAAAGTGAACTTAAAGCAAGAAGAGAAGCCACCACGGTGAAAATATTGAAAACAACTGTGAAAACCAAGAAACAAGTTTCGCACAATGAAAATCTAGGCCAGTGGATTGACAAAAAATAGCAGAAGGCCAAATACAGAAAACGAAAAATTAAGCCAGTATATAAATCTTGCATTCTGAGATTAGGATTCGCTTGAAAACCTGAATATGGAAAAAACCCGGAGGTCAATTATTTTGTGCTAGTGAAGCTGTTAAATGAAGACAAAAGAATATCAAAAGATTTCGTGGCCACAGTTTTGGACTAAAAGAGCCTCGACGAATGGACGGTGAACTTCCTCAGGAAAAACTTTGTTGACTCAAAGGCTGATTTAAAATGGCTCTGCTTCCGCCCTTGGACATTGGAGCGGCAAAGGAACAAAATAATTTTTTACGATTTGAAGTCAAACTCAATTATTTGTACCTTGGTTAAATAAATGTTCCTAAATAAAAAATCAATTTCCTTATTAGGCAAGTACTTACAGTAAAATTAAGAAAAAAGTGCCATAGTGCCAACCTGCCCCAGGTTTGGTGCCAACATGCCTCGACCTCGGGGCACGTGGTATTGTTGTAGTAACCTCATTCAACTGAATACTGCTCTCTTATTTTTTAACTGAATTTTAATGACTACCGGCTTAAGCTAGCCAAGGAATATAGGAATTCAAAGGAGCACAGATCATACCATCTAACCATTAGAAAATGAAAATAAATCTCAAACAAAATTAGTGCCAACCAGCCCCGGTCTCCACTGCCCTTTTACAACTTGGCTTGCGACAGACCTTGCGGGTTTTGCGTCTGTTAATATGCAATTACATATATAAAAGGTGGAAATACCAAATAATATCCAATTTCATACGTTATCGATACCACATACGGAATCTGAGAGGCTATTGTACCGGTACTACTAATTAACTATTCATGTAACTAGATTGTGTTTATATATTGCACATTTGAAACCCTTTAATTAACTCAATACGTTAATAACATCGGATTTTTATTTCAGCTACATAAACTCTTGAAGCAATAATAAAATGCACAATAGCCCTTGAACAACACGGACATAATTAATGTAATTAGTAATTCATTCCTTGCAAACGGAAGCTTATTCTTCAAACTCAACTTAACAAGATTGTAGCGGAGTTCAAGATGTTCCGGAACAGCAGCCGAAAAGTCAGCCAGTTAGAGTTAATATCGGAGATAGGGTCCGTAATGTTTTGTTAGAATAAGCTACAATAATCATCTTTTATACTAGACAGAGCACTTGAGAAGCTGAAAATTCATCATTATTAAGTAAGGACAGATTGTCCGAAATATTGCAGTAGAGTTGCTACTGTTGTGACAGTGAATAAACTTAATATGTATTATAATATAGTACTCGTATATATATATATACACACACACTGAACAGATATAGACAATTTTAGATGACGATTGCCAATATAAATTATGTTTACCGTAATATGCTAATAAGAGTTCAGACAATCATAATTCGATATATTATGTGCTCTATATCAGTAGGTCCTGAAATAGACAGACAAGCAAGCATACTATTAATAACCATCCACTTCGCACATATACTAGACGTTACGTGTCATTGTTATTCTCTTCTAATCAACCTGAAAACCAATTAATCACGTCTACATGTTGAGGTATATTCGCAGGCGTAATGAATACTTTAGATAATTTGGACTAATAACATATGGCCATTCGCCATAAACACCGCTAGAAACCATGATCCAGAGAGAAAATGTTAACAAAACCCTTAAAATATTTGACGGAGTGTATAATCCCTAAAAAAAGTACAATATATAATTTTACACGGTTGAACTGGTATACATCATCATCATCATCATAATCATGATCCTCGTTTGTAACTCTTCCGCAGTGTCATAGGTAGAAAATTAGAAGAAATAAAACACTTTGAACCAGTATCATGAAATAATAGATTTTACTTTTTATCAAGTAACACTTTCCCTTTTAATGTTTCTGTACTTTAAAATAAAAAACTCATTCACCAAATCAAAAAAAATTAATAAATTTCAAGTACCAGTTTCTTGCGAGGACTTTTTGTTGATGGTCTTACCAGTCTATCGTATTAACCACGTGCGTTATATCACATTTCAGATGACTCACTTTATCCAGAGTCCAAAATTCTACACCACATAGTAGAGCACATGTAGCAACGGATAGTAGCAAAGTATTTTCATCCGGCGATCTACATTAACGTTGGTTCTACAAAGAACCATTCTGATTTTCATAAAAGGTGATCGAGTTATTGCTACCCTATAAGCAATGCACTTGTATTCATAACAAAGCAATAGCTTTATAATAAACACTCCAACAGAACTCCAATTTTAACCAAAGCATACATTACAATACAGTGCATTTGCTAACTGTGCCTAAGATACTATTTGATAATTCATTTATAGTAGTATAATTTAGGCCTTCGATTACACAGGTCTGCAAAAAAATATTTTTTTTTTCAGCTGTATGGGATGTTTTTGGTAAATATTATGTTTTCTACTGTGCTGAATCTAAAAATGACTTCTATTTCTCTCCATCACGTACAGTTTTTTTGCAAAATACAAGGTGTTTGCATAAAAATAGCATAACACTAATGAAAAACTCATCATTTTATTACAATGTACTAAACAATATTTCTTATAATTAAACAAACAATTTCTTCATGCAATGAAACTTTCCGTGTTCATTCTTTTCGCCTATGAAATATTTTCTTCTTCTCTCTAATACTTCTCGGAACACGCTTCCGCTTTCCATTTTCTCTTTCCTGTTTGAGCATCAAACAGTAATCAGCTAGCATATTGACGTCCCATCTTCTTTGGTAGCGTCTCTCGATATCGCGGACATCCTGGTGAAATCTTTCACCCTGCTCTTCTCTGAAGGCTCCCAAGTTTTCGGGAAAATAGTTGACATGGGAGTGTAAGAAATGAACTTCTAAGCTCATCTTGTATCCTTGAGCTTTATACGCAGCCAACATGCGTTGTACTATGGTTTTGTAGTGAGGGTCTTTAGTATTACCAAAAAACTTCTGCACTGCGTCTTTGAAAGGGTCCCGCGCTTCTTTTCTTTTTTTTTCCGATTGTTTCTGAAAAAAGGGGATCGGATAACAGTGTTCGTATGTCGGGGCTAGTAAAAACTGTTTCTTTCAACTTGGCTTCAGACAGTTTTGGGAACTTGGAACACAGGTATCTGAAACATTCCCCATCTTTTGGCAGTGATTTAACAAGCTGCTTCATAAGCCCCAATTTAATATGAAGAGGTGGTAATCAAGCATTTTCAGGAGGAACCGAGGTCGTATTAATGATCTTATTTGCGCGGGGAGTAAAGGCGTCTCGAAGTGGTAAGACAGTTTTTTTCCAAAGGAGATCTCTGACTCGACTGTCCCACAAGCAAAGGAAGCAAGGAAATTTTGTGTAACCTGCCTGCTGGGCCAACAACATGGTTAGTATTTTGAGTCGCCACAAACCATCCAGCGCTGTTCTTGATATTTTATTTTCTCAAGAATCATTACCAACTCGTTATAGATTTCCTGCAAATGCACCGAGTGTCCTACAGGAAGTGTTGCAAATTTATTCCCATTATGCAGCAATACTGCTTTGAGGTTTGTTTTTGACGAATAAATGAATAGCCGCCACTCAGATGAATCATATTCTATTTCAAAACACTTCATTATCCCTTGAACATCACTACAAAACACGAGATTCCTCTCTTTGAGGAAACATTTAGTGAATTCTCTCTCTCTCGGTGCTCTGCGGTACCACGAAAATGAACTTCCGGGTGACAGCAGGTTTTTATTTTTAGCCTTGACCCCAGCAATTCGACAACAACTTTTGAAAGGCCTAAATCTCTTACCAGGTCATTGAGTTCACTCCGAGAAAAAAGTTGGGGTCCCTCATCAACAGAAAATATGAAATAGATTCGTCCTTGCGAGGGAATGTGTTTCCGTCCTCAGAATCGGTCAGGATATCATCCAAACTGGAAGGTCGGTGTGGAACTGGTATTTCAGAGCTATGAGGCACTGGACGAATAGCTGAATTAATATTTGGGTAAGATATTTTCTGTTTGTTGTTTGCATTGAAACCTTTCACATCTACCGAACAGAAATAGCAGTCGGTAGTGTGGTTTTGCTGATCACGCCACGTAATAGGAATTCCAAATCGAAAAGAGTGTTTCTTACACTTAAACCAGAAACGAAGATCTTCCTCGCACCTTCTGCACACCTTATGAGGATCCCAGCATTTTCTGTGTTCGTATAAACAAAGTATCTCAATCTAATACATATGAAATGAAAGTAATTCATCACTATTGCATAGGATTTTTAGAATCAAGAATAGGATACTAAATTTCGAGTTAAACGGGAGTTTCGCTCTAAATGAAACTACAAACAGGAGTTTTGCAAGAAAACCTGACGAGATGGAATTTTTCGAGTATTTTCCCGGTTTTAGTGAATAAAAATCTATAAGAAACAGTATAAAAATCCTATGCCGTTTTTTGGTTGCAAACCTGTGTTATCTATCACTGGATTTATCATAGATCAATTTTAAATGTCAAACCTTACGACCTTGCAGGACAGTTAATAATGCCATTGCATCATATACATCTAACATACTTTTTACCTAAGTATTCTTTAATTACAGGAATAACACGGACAGAAATATCCATATCATTGAAGTCATACATTTTCTACTTACACCACAAGATTTCCTGCAACTACGTATGATTATCCCATTAATGGCGTCCATAAATAATGTGTTTTCCAAGAACCCTAGCCCAAACATTTCCTTTTACAAACTAGAGCTATAAATACGGGGCCTGTTCAACTGAAACCCATCTTTGATCAACTTAGCCTTGAAAACAAATGCAATAATTCAAATGACGTTTCTTACTGTTAGTAGTAATTGTAAGCAACACATTGATAAGTTTCTGGCGTTTGAATTTGCTTCTGGCTTTTAAAACTTCGATTTTTAAATGACGTTTGTTGTTGAAAATCCGTAAAAGCTTGATCAGCGTGCGGTCCTACAATTTTTAGGCGCTGAGGGTGTGCAGCCATTGCAGATGCATACGCGAATGCAAGCAGTGGGATGGTGCCGAAAATGTATGAATGAAAAAGATGGGACTATGGGTAAGCGGCGGCCAGGTGCATGGTGTACTGCAATAACAGAAAATAATATGGCATGTGTAGAAGGCCTTATTAGAATAAATCGTTGAATTTCAATTAGAGAAATTTCAGAAACTGTTGGTGCGAGTGTAGGATCAGTCCATAGTATTGTTCATAATCTGGGTTATAGCAAAGTATGTTCGCAGTGGATTCCTTGTCATTTGTCTAATGAACAAAAATGCTTGCGAATGGGCTTCTCTCTACACCACCGCACAGACTATAGGCAAAATGGTGATGACTTTCTTCTGTCAATAGTTGCTGGTGATGAAGCTTGGTGCCATTACTACGAGCCATTCAGCAAGTTATCGTCGTTGCAGTGGAAACATTCAAGTTCACCACCACCGAAGAAGTTTGAAGCACAACAGCAGGTGATGTTAACATTTCGACCTTGAAGAACCATTCTTAATAAAGTTTGAGGAACCTGGAGTGAATGTCAATGCAAATCTGTACAAAGAATCTTTGAACAAGCTTCATTAACCAGTAAGACGGAAACGTCCAGGAACACTTACGCGTGGGGTAATTTTGCTGCATGACAGTGCTAGGCCTCGTGTTACGAATGTGGTAAAAGAAAATCTTCAACGAAAGAAATGGAGGGTTTTAGAGCATCTACCTTATAGCAAGGATCTATCGCCTTGCGATTTCCATATTTTTTGACCACTGAAAAAGGCGTAAAACAGGTCGTCATTTTGAGTCTGACGCAGAAGTACAGATAGCTGTGGAAGACTTCTTCAATCAGCAGCCACAAGAATTCTATGAGCAGGGTATACGGCGGTTATTAAAACAATGGGATAGGTGCCTTAACTGTGACGGTAATTATTCGTAATTGAATTGTTGAATACATTTTTTGTAAAGCAACGGTGGGTTTCAATTGAACACACCTCCTAGATCAAACGGCGCTATATTTGAATTTTCAGCATATCATCCTGAGTTTTAAGGTTAATTATATGTTTGTAGAGATCGCCCTGTTTAATTCAAGAATTGATATGAACAATTTTAAATTGAAGTTAATTGATGTAAAACAAATTCTCCAAGAAGGATTACATTTACCCACAGTATTAATTAAACTCTCCCATAATAATCAATCCTCGTGGGAGAGAGGCGCCGCGTTAGCGCAACCTTCGGGTCACCCATCCAAGTACTGACCGGAGCCAACGCCGTCTTAACTCTCCTGATCGTACGTGAACGGGCGACGAATGTGCGCAACCCACGAGGATTGATCACTATGGGAGAGTAGATCAACAACCCCCCATATGGGGGAGGCCCTTGCCCAACAATGGGATGTTGCTGGCTAATAAAGAAAAAATTAATTTAACCGCACCAAAGGGGTTAGTAATAATAACAACAAAGTTGAATTACTCATTTATTTATTTAAATAAGACAATAGGACCTAACGCAACAATAATTTTTGGATCATCCAATATGGGGCCAAAATCCAAATGGGACTAGTAAAAGTAACTGTATTTATTTAAAAATAATAGACTTGAACACAGTAACATGTATAAGAAATATTGTTGCCAATATGGCTCTAGGTTTGAATTGATTCAATACAACGATTATGAATAAAACTGAATCAGGTTTCCTCAATCGTACATTTTTGTAAAAGACGGGTCAACCGTAATAAAATTACCAATATTCTATTTATATCTGCTCGTCACTTCCTCTATATTCTTAATTATGTGGACGAAGCTATTAGGACCAATCATTTCATAAGGGGGACTAACCCTCTACTTCTTAACTGCCAGGCGCCCATGCTGTCTATAACTATAGATTCATAACGCTACTAGTGTTAGATTTACGTGTTTGCCAAATTTCAAACTTATCTACCAATTTATAGGTTCAGCGGCTAATCTAATCGGAAGCAGGTGTGCGGTAACGATAAGCAAAGTGCTGTCTATTTTTATCGTTTCTGGAGTAAATGGCAGTTTCGACTGGAAGTTACAACTGCGATACTGTGTAAAAATGCCAAACTTAACATATTCTTCCTGCATTTCAGCATCGCGATGGAAACGTGATTTTTTAAAGTGTATTAACATTGTTTCTGAGCACCTTATTGGATTTGATTCCAATAAACCTATTGTAAATGACAATTTAAAAAAGGTTGCAGGTTGTTTTCGCTCTATGCTTGCAGGAATCTGCATTCTTCGGAATTTGTTGAGTTTCTCTTGTATACGACAGGGCCTTCGCATATGTAATCTATTCGCAACTGACAGTCCATTAATCTTTTGACTTAATCGTCCCGTTTCTCTGTTGAAACAAGGTAAGTAATTGCTAATCATCAAGCTAGTCGTCTAGATGATGAGAGGTTATCTTTATGGGGAATACCCAAAGTCAAGTTGCTTTGTGTTCTGCTCTACTTATCTGCATCGGGGGTAACCATGTGAAACAATATCTAACGCTGTAACATTCAACACAAACTACAGATAACAAGTTGCAAAATTAAGTTCATTTTGAGCGCAATCGATTTTTTGTCTTATGTCAGTTATTGGATGAGCTTTACAGATTCGTTGGAAAACTTTTTCTACATAGCGGCTATAAAGTTGTTGGTGTAAATGAAAAATATCAATTAAAAATTTTCCGTTTCCTATCTACTGAAATTATAAAAATCGGGGTAATAACTACAGAAAAATTTAAAAATAATTATTTTCAAACCCGCTAATTCAATAATTCAAGTGGCATAACCTCAAAATCTTTTTTAAACTGCATCTTTTAATTTTGGAGGTGTCAATAACTAATTGATTTCTGATACATTTTTCAATGATTGGCATAGTGCCAATAACTGTCTTATTTTACGTAATTTTAAAATTGTAGGGATTGACACCAATGATATTATTTTTCATTTTAAGCGATTTAGTTGGTTTAGATACATTTTTTTCTTAGTTTGAAACCTTACAAACATTTGAATTCGATTATTTTTATGCGCCCCAAATATGCGCATTTAAGATGTTATTAAAATGTTACATGAATATCAGTGAATTTTAATAATTTAATATGTTATTGAATATAACCATTATTGTTACCCCTGCAACAACTGATCGCAGTATTTTTTTTTTTTTTTTAGTTTTTTTACTTACAATGCCAAAACCAAAACAAGGCTCACCGTATTTGAGAAAATACACTGAAGATGATGTGCAGTCTGCTTTGGAAACCATTGAAAATGGCATAATGTGTAAAAAAACAAGATTCAAAGTTGTACCGCATTCCTAGGTCAGTAATACAATTTCGCCTCGGTGACAAATTCACCAAAACTTCACTAGGACCAAAAACATATGTTTCAATATAGGAACAAGCAAGTTTAGAGCAACGGATTATAGAAAGCCACAAAAAAGGATTTCCAAGGCGTAAGCAAGATATCCAAACATCTATCAAGTTTTTCTAATATAGTTCTCCTCGCCCAAATCCATTAAAATAAAATCTACCTGGGAGTGCTGGTACAACAATTATATGCGTCCTCATCCTGTACTAGCCACAAGAACATCTAAGGTAGTTACTTCTGCTAGCGGGAATATATTAAACAAGATACTAGGGGCTGGTTTACTCAAATTGAAAACTATTTGAGGGAAAAAAAACTATTTTGAAATTTTGCAAAATCCTACAAGGGTGTACAACGGCGACGAGACAAATTTATAACTGTGTCCAAAAATGGGAAAATTGGTTGCACCGAAAGGTGCAACGAAGTTGACAGTGCATTAGCTAAAGCAAATGTGACAGTAATTTGCAGCTACTGGCGAAACAACTCCGCTGAAGATGATTTTTCCTTACAAGCGACTGCCACAGATTAATGTGGAATCGCTTCCTAAACATTTTGGTATAGGGATCCCCCATAACGGATGGATGAAGAGTGAGCTTTTCTATGAGTATGTGGGAAATATTTTACATCCATACTTGAAGAAAACAAGTGTAAAGTTTCCTATAACTGTATTTGTAGTACATCCCATTTAACTTATAAGTTAAGCGAATTATGCACTCAACTTGAAATTGTTCTGATTTCCCTGTACTCCAATAGTAGCCGGGTTTTATACTCCGCTGATGTGTCAGCATTCAAACCGCTAAAATATGGATGGAAAAAAGCACTCAACCAATGGCGTAGAGAACATCCTTCAGACCAACTGACGAAAGAACAAGCTGCCACAATTTTAGAACCTGCTGTAGAAAATCTACAACCGTCTACCATTTCGAATGGTTTTAAAGGATAAATGGATAATCACGACGAGTTCTCTGAAGATTTCTTAGCGTTATATAGTCTGTGGGAAGTTTTCCAAAAAAATCACGTACTGCGGATACTGACCTTAATATAGAAACAATGGACCTTTGTGACACAGCTACAGAACCAGAATCACACAACCGTAGTAAAAACATGAGAATTGATATTATTGACGATTCTCCCAATGATAAAAAGTTTGAAGCTCCAGAGGATAATCATACCAATGAAACGGCTATTGAAAGCATGCCGATTCAATTTGATGATGGTTTACTAGTAGAATCACAAAGAATAGAACATTTCCTGCAATGACCGAAATCCCCATATAGTAAAGGACAATGCAATACCGAGAAAACCCCCTTTGTCATAACAGGAAGTGGATGGAAAAAAATACACATCGAAAAGAAAAATGGAAAAACAAAATAAAAGAATGAAATAGTAGGCAGAAAACGACAACGTTTAGAAAATAACGCCTTCGGCAAAACAATTTCTAAGAAGGCTACTCAGAAACCTTTTGAAGTACCAAAAAATACAGCAAGTAAATGCGTTTCTACTTCGATAATGAGTAAACCAAAGATAAATACCTTAGCTTATAACTTTACTCCCGATTGGCGATATTGAAAATTTTACAAGCAAGAAACTTCTATTAAAACCGTTTGTGGCCAAAGTGTTAATTTATCTCAAGAAGAAAACTATTACTGTTAACAAGTTAACGAGCAGTCACATGTACGAAATTTACTTGATAGAAATGTACTCAAAGACACCTCCAAAACGACCTTGACTAATGAGGCATTATGTTATTCTCGTGCCAAAATCATAACACCGAGAAGCCCTGGCATAACAAATGTACCAAGTGTGTTAGAACATTTGATCATAGTTGTTTGAAGAAGAAAAATAACATAGATGCTAATGTTTCACCATTTCTTTGCAATACATGTGCTATGTACCTATAGTACATTAAACTTTGTAGCTAGGTAGTATTTACAATAGTTTTATTTTGCACCTACTATTATATTTAACTTTATTATTTTCAATTATTATTATTTTTATCATAATAAATGAACAATTTTTATTTGATTATTTTAGTGTCTGTAGTTGCGGTACCTAATTGTTGTATCGTTGGAATACCTTTAGAACCCTAAAAAATAAAAAAAAAATAATTAGGATGGTCAAGCAACTCCTACAGAAATGTATGAAATGCTAAAAATTATATACGATGATAGCATTTTTAGTCATACTGGTATACTTGAATGGTTTTAACGTTTCAAAGATGGACATGAAGGTGTTCAAGATGGCGTTAGAGACAACTGGGCGTTCGTCAATCACTCAAAGTGAAGATTCATTAGTAAGCCTAAATGGAAATGTGGTACAAATCGTGGAGTGACTCTTCAAATAATGGCAGCGGATGAGCAATAACGCGCACATTTGAGAAACGTTACTATGATATGGCAAAGAGGAACATCTGTACAAAGTTTGTTCCGCATAGTCCTGTATTGTTTCCAGGCTGTGCTTATACTTGTCTCGAAAATGAAACTTTTCTTAACTGCGTGGTATTGGGAAAGCATCAAGACCCAAAAGATTTTTTAGAAAAGACTCGGTATCAAAACCGTACTGGTTTACCTTCGTTGATACACAGGGTGTGATACATAAATTATTTGTTGAACTGATGCAGAATGAAGAAGAAATTATTGCAGTGCATTTCTAGGGTTGGAACAGAATTTCGAACAAAAAGTAGTTGGTTCTTATTGCATGACAATGCACCTGTCCATTCTGTTCACTTGACTTGGCACCGGCCAGCGTTTTTTTTTTTTAATGAAAGGAGAAAATGTTTCAGCCATTTAAAAGCAGTTTCGTTTGCCACCTTTGCCGACTATTTTCAAAAACATTTTGAACATTGCGATAAGTGTATGCTATTCAGGTTATAATGTATACTATAGAAACGTTAATTAATTATAACGCACATATAAATGCACCTTACTTTGTACTACTACTAGAAGCCTACGCGATTATTATTCGCCATGCACTTCTGGCCATTGCATGGTCTACTTCTAAGTCGTGTTCTGCAATTTCTGATCTAATCTTTTCGGTCCTCTCCTCTTTTTGCTCAGCGCTTGTACCGTAAAAACTTCTTAGTTCATCTGTTCTTTGACGTTCTTAATAAATAGCCATTTTAAACACCTCTTCCTCATTTTCGCTACCACAGACTGGTTTCGCAGTTCTTGATATTCCGGCGCTTTGTCATAAATAAGCGTTTTTAACAAAGCAGCATCTTATACGTATATTGCCATGTATTTATATTCCTAATAACTATTTTATAGCGAAAACTTACGTTTTAGGTGAAAGTTTAGGTTGAAAGTATATTTAGAAATATAAGATGAAAATAATGCGATTTTAACAAAATCGAATACAATACCATGCGAACATTCGCATTAATACAGTCTAGTCTAAGCCGTTGGTAGTATATAATATGAAGAAAAAAATACTCTTGCTGATGGTTTTATTATAATTGTTGTCTATGGGATACGGCGAATATCATTTGCACGAAAGTTCATAGACATTAATTACCTAATCCTGACTGAAGTCTCAAATATTCGCTGATATTTGTTATTATTTACTACTTCCTCGGCCTGCGTCCCAGGAATTAACTGCGTGTACCAGTGTCATTTTTTAAATAAGAATAGTTTTATTATTAACTGACAACAATTTATTATAACTCAAAATCCTTGTTTTTTACAATTAATATATGCCTTATACTTTTTTTAACACAATCCCCGTTGATATCCCAACACCTTTAAAATCTGGAGACCAGCGGGATAATCCCCTCGTTGAAGAACTTGGCCGCCTGTTCCTCGAATCAGCCGGTGACATTTTGGTGAACGTCGTCATCGATCTGCATGTGTTTTCCTTTAATTTTAGCAAGAGATCAAAGTCATATAGCACCTTATCCAGACTGTTTGGCAGATGGTCCAATACCTTCCATTGAAACTTTATTGTCGTGTTTTGACAAACGCGGAGAAGCGCGCTATGGTAGAGCAGGCACAGTTTATAGAAACTGTAACTGTTCTAAGTTTTCGCATTCTACATTGATGGTTTCTCCTCAAAGCAGATATTCAAGCCGAAAAATGCCTTCCCGGTCGCAAAAAACCGTTACCATGACTTTCATGGTTGAAGGTGCCTATTTGAATTGTTTGGATTTGGTGGGAGAGTGAGTGTATATCACATTACTATGCTATCCAAGAACTCATTCCCTTCACTGTAACGATCAGAATATTCTCGAGAAGTAACCATTCAGACAAGTATTCTATTTGTGCTCTAGTGTCTTCATTCTTAAGACTCATCTCGCACAAATCTTCTTATAGTGAAAATGTTCACTGACAATTTCGTAAAAAAACATAACAGGAAACGTTAGAGACAGTCGCATAATTCGCATACATTGTAAATATCCTGTTTTGTGGAATATTTGCATTACAACAGTTTTCAATTCTTTGGTGATTACTGATGGACGTCCAGATTTTTCTTCATCATGCACGTTTATTCTCCATTCGTTTAATAAAAGATATCCTCACATTTGCTTCGTTCATCACACCTTCACCATACACTTCAACTAGCTGTCGATGGATTTCGAAGTGAATGCTTTTGCATGCAAAAATCGAATCACCGATCGCGCCTTGCAATCGGCGGAATTGACGATCGACAGGGTTCATGAAATGCTATTGAAAAATAACGTCTGACACACTCAAGAGCGTGGAAATAACTGACAGTATCACAGACAACTTAAAACACGTTCCCGGCACGTTGAATTCCAAACCGTCAACTTGCATTGTTAATATATGCAAACGATGCTCAGAAAAATTACCCTCTTATATATATTACTTTCAACACCTAGATATTCATGCTATGGTTGGTGGTTTATAAGCTACGAGGGAAGTATTTTATGGTATTTCCCTAGCTACGGAAATGCTATCGTGGTAATTTTAGTATGTCAAATCTTGTTGACATTTTAGAATGTATCTTCCAAGTTTGATACAACTCGCTTAAGATTTGTTATTGCTGTATAGAGTTAGAAGTGCAAAAATGGGTGATTTAAAACTTGAACACAGAAGCGTTATAAAATTTCTATCGAAAGAAGACAATAATCCAAAGAATATCCATGAGGGAATGGTGGCTGTGTATGTGGCCATCCTATTTACAAGTTAAATTTTGGTATAAGCAATTCAAATGGGACAGGGAGTCCATTCAGGATGACCCAACGTGGGAAAGACCTCTAGAGGCACGAAACATGAGCCCATAAAGAGAGAAGATTTGGTATTGACTGATCGCCGAGTGACAATTTCAGTTATTGCAAGAGAAGCAGGTGTATCAGAAACATCTGTTTTCAAAATCTTTCATGAAGATTAGCAAGATGAGCATGTTGCCAGCACGGTGGATTCCCAGGCTGCTCATTCCTGAAGAAAAATTGTGTAGGCGACAAGTCTGCGAGGATAATTTCGCGGCTTTGTCCCAAGATGAGGACTTATTTGTAACGGGGGCTGAGACTTGGGTCACTAGACCCACCGACGAAACAAGAGTCCATGCAATGGCTTCATAAGGGTTCTCCATTACCCAAGAAAGCGAAGACGCAATTCTCAGCGGGAAAAGTGATGGCCACAGTTTTCGGGGATGCTGAAGGGATTTTATGGGTTGAGTATATGCCAAAAGGGTCTCAAATAACAGGGAATGTCTACAAAGAAGCACAAATATCAATTAGAAAGCTGCTATACGCGAGAAAAGACCTCATAATTTTGCCCATAAAATTGTGCTTCTGCACGACAACTGCAGGGTGCATAAAGCACGAATCGGTAAAGAAACAATTGATTAATGCGGCTTTGAGGAATTACATCTCCACCGTACCGATCTCGCCCCCTGTGACTATTATCTCTTTCCAAAACTCAAGAAACACTTGAGATGGCGTCGCGTTTTGTCGAATGAGGACTAGAAAAACCCTGTGGAGTATTTTGCAGAGTTATCAAAGGAATCTTTTTTTCGAAGGCATAGCGTTATTTAAAAAACGTTGGAATAAGTGTATAAGCGTTAATGGTTTTTATGTTGAAAAATAAAATTTTGTTTGTTCTCGTCCTTTATACTTAGGCAGATAACATAAAAAACTCCGCTTGTATTAAACTCTAGCTTGACCATGAAGTAGTTTTTCCTAGAATCGAAAAGAGTACCCATTTCATGCAAACGTATAACTTCTGTAATAAATACTTTCACGTATGGTTTCTATTAATGCGTGGCTTAAACAATAAGAAAGTTAAGACAGATAGAAGAGATTATAATTAATAGTACCTCCAACTAACCTTTGAATTAATTATCTGGTTCAACCCATTTCGTAGGCCATCCATGATATTGCTATTATTATCTTACCCAAATGTAGAGGTAACTTATCACGTCCTTCTATGATGCTCTAACGTTGTTTGTATATATTTTTCGTATTAGAAATGTAGCTTATATACATTTTTGTTATGTAAATTTAAAGCAGCTGTCAAATTATTCCAATGCATGACAACATCAATTAAATAATTCTATTATACAGTCAATATTCCTGGAAGCTACAACATTTCATTTCTATTTTGTAGCTACATATGAAGGAATATCCGTGAAGGTTGTCGTAAACTTCCTCTCTTATCTCTAGGAGCCATTTGCGTAAAGCTAGCGATGTAGACAAATAATACTAAATATTCACAAAGGAATGGAGAATTAACGAATATGAATAACCTAACAACTCCAAGTCGACATAAGATAAATCCTCGCCCCGCAAACACAACCAGAAGCTAGAAGAAGCCGCCGCCTGCTCAAGCTTTTCGCGGAAATATTTCCGAACTGATTATCATGCCAGGCATGGCACTAAATAGTAATGAAGTTATCATATGCTTTGGCACGCACCATCAACTGCATGCGAAGCAGCAGAGTTTGTAATTGCGTGTAATTAATATCGATCTTGTTAGCTTGTGTTATTTCAAACATCTAATGGTAACAAAACGACATAACCTTGGCGCTCCATTCATAAATATAGCACGTTCAATAGCGTTCGGGTCTATCACCCCTCGCATTTTAACAGTAACTGTAAAACTTCGACGGAAGTTGGATATAACATACGACTAAGGTGATAAAGTTAACAGTATCAGTACAACCAAGGTTAGATTATACAATACGCGCGGTATAATTTTCATATAATGTCAAATAAATCAGATAAAGTAGATGTACGACGACGTATAAGTAGCGGATAAAATTTTAAAACTTTCGTAATACGTGTAAAAACAAGTTCGTTGGCTTTTAATGTATTGTAGCAGTTACATGAAAATATGAATATATTTGTAAAATTCATGTAATGCACACTACACGTATAAAGCTACTCTTTAGACGATTGAAGCAGTGATTCTCAACCTATGGAACACGCCCCACTTTAGGGGGCGAGAACTAGCTAAAAAGGAGCGCAAAGAAAGCGAAAAGAAGAAATCAAAAGAAAAACTGAAGAAATACTTTATTGAGGCAGAAACATTTAATAAAACTATTTAAAAACCATATAAAAACTAAACAGAAATTGCACTCCGAAAAAAATATTTTCATTGATTTAAGCAGCAATCGGAAATTACAGTCTTTAAGCTATTGTGCTAACTTGGAAACTCTCTGAAGATATCCCCTTTTCTGCCTTGATGAGGCTTCTCCATCAAGGAAAACCTCTTCTACCTCACTTAAGGTCCACTGGCCACTTACTTTTCAGTCTTCTGTTATGTTCATGTAAAAGGGGCTGAAGGAGATGATTGTCATGGAATTCTAGTTTTCATGGTGTTTGCTGCTTCTGTCTTGAATTATTTATTGAACAGTTGATACATTAAGAGTTGGTGGAGTATCTGATTTGTGAATACCATAGGGCGTCAGTTATTGCTCGGAGGATTTTTGATTATGCTCGTTGGAAAAGTCAATGCTGGATTTACTGGCACAACCCCACAGTTCTATCCCATAGGTCCATATGGGCACATTTATGGCTTTATTTGTCAAGGTTTTATTTCTTAGCGACATTTTTGAACTTCTACCTGGTAACCAATATAGTTCTCTCGTTATCATTTAAATCTGTTTCTTCTTTATGTGTTCCCTGAACGTCAACTTGCTATCTAGATGGATTCCTAGGTACTTTACACTTGATTTCCTTCGTATTTCTATAGTATTGATGAAAACCGGCGGACATTGTTGTATTCTTATGGTGAATGTGAGGTGTTGAGATTTAGTTTCATTAATTCGCTTTTGTATTTTTTGCGCCATTCTTCTAACTGGAAGAGATGTTCCTCAACGTTCGAACTTGCTACTACCAGGTCTTCGTGGATTGCCAAGAGGAGCGTGTCATCTGCAAATGTTATCGTTAAAGTATAGTTGGTGGTTGGGAGATCAGATGTATAGATCAGGTACAGTATTGGCCCCAGAACACTGCCCTGTGGTACTCCAGATTTGGAGAATTGGAATTCAGAAGTTGCTTCAATTGCTCTTGTTTTGAACTGTCTGTCCTCCAGATATGATTTTAGTAAGGTATAATACAAGGTTGGAAGGCACTACTTAATTTTAATATATCCATCGTGCCAGACCTTGTCAAAGGCCTGGCTCACATCTAAAAAAAACTGCCGAACAATATTTTTTTGCTTCTATAGCCTCATTAATGGTGTGTAATATGCGATTGCACTGTTGGATGTTTGAATGCTCTGAGCAAAAACCAAACTGATGTTCCGGGATTATAGTTAGGAGATCCTTTATGCGGGATAGCAGTAATTTTGCCAAAAGTTGCGAGATTATACAGATAATAAAATTATTAGTTTATATGAGGCAACATTAGTCAATGCTTTTCCAAGATTTGGGATGAGAATCATTTCCGACTTTTTAAATTTTTTAGGCCAATAGTGTAATCTGTATATGGCATTGTATATATAGGTTAGCATAACTTATCCCTTTTTTGGTAATTTGATCAACATTTTTGAATTTATTTGATCTATTCCATGCGCCTTGTCATTGTTGAGGAATGAAATATTTTCTTTGATTTCCGTAGGTGTTAAAAGTTTTATATCTGTTGTTGTCATATTCATTGGATTGTTGTTGTTTTTGTTGTCTACAGGGTCTTGATTTGGAATATTATTAAATGGGGTGAAAACATCTAAGTGTTGAGCGAATAGTTCTGCTTCTTCTTGGCTACTCTTGGTCCAAGGTCTTATGTTTGGAGAATCTATGCGTATTGGAGGCTTTCTAGTGGATTTAATTGGTCGCCATATTGAATTATCGCAGCGATTCAAAGTTGAAATATACTCTGAGAGGCTTGTATCACGCATTTGTTTCAAATGTAATGTTAGTGTATTACTTTATAGTTGATTATATATGGTTTTATCACCTTTTTTTTCTCACTCATTTATACTACGGTTCCCCCCCCCCCCGGAACCGCTTTAGCATTACTTCAGGGGGGTGCGGGCGTCCCTTACATACTAAACATTCATGCAACATGCACCCTAAACTTAACTAAGCGAATGCGGTCGCCCCAGTCGGGATTCGATCGCCCCAACGGAGCGACTGCATTTACTGTGACCTCGAGTGGCCAATGCGTTCTTGCACTAGACCACCGCGGTCCCTGGTTTTATCACCTGGAGTATGAGTTCGCTACCACCGCTCTAGCTCTCCTTTTCTCAGCAATAAGTCTTTTGATTTCCAATGGTGTGTTTATCTTCTGCTTGTGGGTTTCTAGGTAAGGAGAAGCTTTTTTTGCAGCGTCTTGAACAATTTCCATGAATGTCTTGGTAGCATCTTAAATTTCATTAGGACTTTTTAGACTTATTAAATTTATTAGAGTATTAATTTCGCTCCTAATATGTCCCAATTTGTTTTTGATTTGCCCAATTTTTGTGGTTTTTTGATATATATTACTGACGTACTATTAGTGGTTATTAACAGTCTATGGTCAGAGGACAGTATGTCGGAATGCCATTCGGAAGAATGAAATAGTTTTGTTCTAGTATGACCTTTGAGAGTTCCCTACCTTTAGCTGCATATACCCTGGAGCCCCATAACGTGTGTTTACTGTTGTAATCTCCGCCTGCAATGAATTTTGGTCCCAGAGTTTGGAAATAATTTTGACAGTGTTCCTTTTTTTAATTATGACGAGTTGGGCTATACAGTGCAGATACTGTAAGTTCATATGGCATAGTTTTAATTTTTATTGTTGTAGCTTGTAAAGAGTCTTTCTTGAATTTGTGTAGTTTATAATGGTCGATTAATGATTATATTAGGATTGCCGAACCAGCATGTACGGTATTATCGGGACGATTTGTATGGTAGAGATTGTAATGAGGTACTTTAAGAAATGACTTATCAGTGAAATGCGTTACACTTATTAACATAATGTCTACCAAATTATGTTGAAGAAGAATAATTATTCCATCTTTGCGTTTCACTAAACCATTGGCATTCCATTCTATAATCCCAAGGAACTTGGCCGTTATTTGGTCTTATTCATTAACATTGTTAGCATGTTTTACACCATGCTGTTGTACTGGATGAGTTGGCAAACATGTTTTTAAATTCATCTAAAATTTGTTTAGTAAATTATCGGAATTTTCATCATTTCTAATTGTATTGCCATCTTGACCTTTTACTGCATCAACAAATGGTTGTCGTGTATATGTTTGTCTTGTCTGTTGGGAGTTCTGTATTTGTCACTGGCTTAGTATTTTAAGTAAATTTTGGTAATACTCACAACCCCGATAATTGGCGGGATGCAGAGCTCCACATAGGCCACATTTCGTTGGAGTTTACTTGTTTTTTTTGCACTGATAGTTTGTTCAATCCGCCACAGTTAACACGTAGGTAGGACCTATTACAATAGGTCTTTGTGTAGCCATACAGTTAACACCGCGTACACCGAACTACATTTTCGTTTTTTCTGGTTGGTTCAATTTGAATTATTTGGTTTTGCTGGGCTTTGATTGCAAATAGGGCATTATTCTTGCCTGATGTACTCTAAGAATAAAATAATAAAATGTATAAAATCCGCTGTATTAAATAAACTATTTGGGATTACGGAAACATATCACTATTGCAAAATATACTGAACAGCTAACTAAAACTAAACAATAAGAACGGTCCAAAAATTAATTGCTTCCTTAGGCCTGTTTTGCAGAGACATGATGGTGATATATTGAAAACAGACACTCTAATTTTTCTTTCTATATTTAACTGAGATCTATATTTTATTTTTACGGCAGCAAGAAACCCCAATTCACGAAGATAAAATGCTGGCAATGGCAAAAATGTAAGAAGGGCTCTTGACCTTAGGGCGGAAAATTCATTATCAACGTAGACCCAAATTCAAGCAGCGCTTGACGTAAAATCTAGTTGCTAGATTAGGAGGGTAGGATGAACAAATTCATATCCAGTTAGGCCGGAAAAAGGCGACCCAATTGTGCTCCCTTCATGGTAAACACAACTTCTGGTTTTCTTATTCAAGCCCATCTATCCTTCGATGAAGTTAAGAATACTTACAAAGGGTATTTCATAAATCCCAGCAATGTTGAGCCAGGATTAACCAACATGGGTCCTCCTATAAGGGAATAAGACAGTAGTATAAGTATATAAGTATAAGACTATCTTTAAGGAAGTTCTATTTGAAGCCATAAAAGGCAGACTAGCGTATTATTAACATAGATATGCTGACGACACTGTTTTGCGGGCTGACAATGACGAAGATATAGAAGCCATAATACACAGGGTTGTTGAAGCCAATACAACTTATCAACCAGAAATTAATATACGAAAAACAAAATTGATGGTTATTAGGAAACAAAGTCTACCTGTACCTAGAATTACAATAAGGAAATAATCAATTAGGAATAGTATCATCATACAAATATCTTAGATGTTGCTTAAACGACCATTGTTACTATAGCAAAGAAGTGAAGTCAACAATAGTACAAGCAAGATCTGCTTTCATAAAAATGAGTAGAGTTCTATGTAATGGAGACATACAACTGCTGTTAAGAATACGGATGCTCAGATATTACATATTTTCCATGTTTCTATATGGAGCGGAAAGTTGGAAGCTCACAAAAACAATAGTAAGAATTTAGAAACTTTTGAAATGTGGACTTACCGTACTGAGGATATCATGGACCGGTAGAATATCAAACGTGGAAGTACTGCAACGTCTGGGAAAAGATCACAGAAATTTTAAACACAATTTTTTAAAAAATTGGAATAACCAGGCCGTATAATACGTCATAAACGGTACCGACTAATGCAATTGAATATGCAAACAAATCCAGGGTAAGAGGAGTGCAGGCAGATGAATAACATCATGGTTAAAGAATTTACGGGAATGGTATGGGAAAACTACTTCGGAACTCTTCCTTGCAGCAGTATCTAAATTACAGATTGCTATAATGATCACCAACTTGTGATAGGAGTAGCAACTCAAGAAGAAGTGTCCTCTGATTTACGCGAGTGAAAAGCAATTGCACAGTAGATGCTCGGCCATCTCATCTTCTAGTTGGCACCTTCGACAGGTTGGGTCGTTAGGTAGCCCCATCCTGTACATGCGCTTATTTATTCGACAGTGCCAAGTAAATATTCCTACGATGCGTCGTATTTTCCACCGTGACAGACAGGGGCAAACTCTTACCATTCTTCACGAGAGGGCTGTGATTAATTATGGTATATAGCAGGGTAGGCGAGGGCGCGACTGCTGTTTCGGGACCCCAAAATGGTTGTAAAGACGTCAAATCTATATATTGTTCTTCTTATTCAATTGAGAAACATCTAAGGGTATTTTGAATTGGGTTTTTAACCAAATCGGACTTTGCAATTTCTAATTTTTGTGGCCTTACCTTTCTGTTCCATAATTTTAGTTTTTTTACAGAAAGTATTTTCTTTGTCACTCATATCTAAGGTATACGTATCTGTTACTTGCTACACTTCCAACTGAAGCGTTGACTTCGTCAGAATCATTACTTTCCTGCGTATTCGATGATGCCTTCATCCTCTTCGTCTTCTGCATTTTGCAATTAGAGATTGAACTCGTCATCTCATCAACGCCATCGTCCAAATACAGTAGCAGTTCAGAATCTGTGAGACAATTAGGATTTCGTGGATTGAAAGCCATTGTTCAAAGCACAAATTATA
Source organism: Limonius californicus (assembly GCA_014611495.1). Classification (NCBI taxonomy): domain Eukaryota; kingdom Metazoa; phylum Arthropoda; class Insecta; order Coleoptera; family Elateridae; genus Limonius; species Limonius californicus. The sequence continues at coordinate 36,615 of JABXWE010000323.1, read as the reverse complement.
GCACTAAAATGTAAACTCTCGAACACGTAACAAATCGAAATGCTGAGCCCTACGAAAGTGTCACATATTTATATACGATGAAAATTAGCAAGTTCGAACTTGCAGTAAGATGCAGCCACTTAGACAGTGTAAAAACAGATAGTAAAATAGAGGCACCGACTTGCATATACGGCATTGAGCCAGCGGTCGAACGGTACTTACCGGACCAACTAGGGTGCAAATACACCCCTCGATAAAAATATATATAGAACCAGTTTCAAAGAAAATCTAACTAAATTGTTACTACGAGATTGTAAAAGAATGCTTTAAGATCAATAAATAAACTTCCCAATGCAATTCACCGAGTGGGTAAAGATTTGAAGCCAAAAAATAAAGCGTGGGACGTTTGCACCCCACTTGGATCCACGAAGGTTAAAAGAAAGTAAAACAAAACCAGCCATCGACTAATAATTGTTGCAGTGTTACTGCCGTCTTGCCATTGTACGCACCGAAGCGCTTCCAGAACATGTGACACTTCTCGTAATACAATCACGAAGTTTTCCGCAAGGCCGAGACTATTCAATGGTCGGCGCAGTGTTGCCAGATCTACACGTATGGAAAATAATAATGAGGTGTGTCTTCGTGTGTCAGTGGAACAAACAAGAGGCACTTAATATCGATGAAGACAAGATCAGGTGAATGGATTGGGCCCGTTGTTGCCAACCCGTCGTATTGGTAATAACGTGCTGACTGCATTGTGTCTGCGCTCAATATACACATACTCATGGTAGAGACCCATATTTCCACAATTCTATAGATATACAACTTTCAAAACATTTGATTACTTATTTAAATTTTTATAATTATCAAAAAATTACAATTTGATTCCTAGTTTTTTCCTGCTTTGCTAGCTTTTATGGCTTTGTTAGTGTCTCAACACAACAATTGCAAGAAGCGACGGAGGGAGGGGCGCCACAAAAACTAATATTACAAATGTAAACTACTACTAGTTTTGTTATTGGTTTTATATTAAACTAAATAGGGAGCTAGTAATTTGATCCATGATGTCCGTAGTATTAAATCTTACCGCGGTACAAAGATCCAAATGGATAAATATGTCTAAAGCTCGTACTATTGAAATCATTTGAATATGTACAAGTAACAAATCACATCAAAAACGGATTTTCTTTATGCATTCACGTGAAATGAGTTCGCTTTTTTCTTACTTGCATCACTGAAATTTTCTGGAAAAATCAGATACACGTACACTACCAAGAGGGTAAATAAAGAATTTTATAGCGCCGGTAAATCTCGCCGGGAACGTCTTATACCTATCCTCGCTTACATCGAGTATGTGCAAGTTCAATAAAATGTAAAAATAAACCTGTAATTTTCAGTATCCGACAGAGGCAATGGAAGGAAGAATCTAGGTCCATGAGATTTCTATTGGGCATAAATATCTACGCTAGACCTATAAATAATCGCTTTCATGTCACGAATGTCTGAACTCAAACGCCAAAGCCTAACTAATTGAACTATAGCGTGATTATGTGCTTTATAAAAATTAGGTACTTAGCACAGTAAATAGAGAGAGAAAAATTATAATCGTAGGTCACAATCCTTGCGTAAAATATTCCAAAGAAAATTGCATACTAGCACGTCGGTTAAATTAATGCGGTGGTGATTTTCAAATTACTCTGAACGGTGGTTGCAAAACTGTTTCTGAAATGTATAGGGTTGTAGTAAATAGCATGAGAAATATTTAAAACAGCTAATTGAACAATTTTATAATAATTATCTGAAGAAGAAGAAGTTTCCTTATTGCTATTAGTAAACTTTTTAGGGTGCACATTCAAAGTGCATTCTAGTTGTTGGTGAAAAATTATAGTTGCATATTATAACCATAGTTTCCAGCAACACTCTCCAAAAAACTAGGGTAACCTCTTCATTGTAAAAGTAATCCGTGGGAAATCATAAGTTCAACTCGTGTCAAATCTTTATGAACGGTGTTAAGTTCGCGGAAATAATAACACCTTGAATTTATCAAACAACCAGCACCAACAGCAGAAGCAGAACCAGATTTGCAACCACCACTACAATATCAAGCCAACTAACATATTCAATTCAAAGTAGTATAAGTCACATTGTTTCAATATTAATACGATTATCGACTATTTATTTCCTCAGCGTCACAGAGTTACATGAATAAAAGCGGAATCACGCGAAAGTTACGTTAGTATTATACCATAATTCCTCATAGGAATAATTTTGTAGGCAGATGGGACGAAATAGCCATGAAAATCAGAAGATATTATATAATATACTGAAATGAAAAATGAATGAAAAACAAAAACAACAGCCATTTAAACCAATATAGGATCAAAATTGAAAAGTTCTTACAGACGAAAACGAAATTATGAAGCATTGAGAAAAATATTCAGAACACTACTGGAAAGATACACAAAAGGATAACGATGAGAAGACGGCGGAAGGAAACAATACAGAAAATCAACTTGAGTGAAGAGAATTCCGAACAAGAACAAAACATAAACAAAGAAGAATCGTGGAGGAGCAAAGAAAGATATATAAACATGGAAATCTGCGGGCCATGGCGGAATTACCCCAAAAATGCTTGAGAGAACTAACTGCTTTTACTGTACTATGTTTACACCAGCTTAGACGATTCGATTAATACCACTCAAATGGGAACCTACTACGGTGGTGCCTATATTCACAAAGGGAGCCACAGGAAGTACAAAAACTACAAGGGCATAACTTTATGAAGTGTACCAAGGAAGCGGTGCCAAAGAATATCAGAAAAAAAGCTCTGAAAAATAGTGAAACCGCACCTTGAGGACTCACTTTATGGATTTAGATCGGGACACAGCACTAACCATATTTACAGCATGCGAACAGTATCAGAAAATGTAATACGAAGTAACAAGGCAGCCTAGAAACATATGCAGGCTGCATTATTGACCTAGGAACAACATTCCAGAGTTCTTGGATTTTATAATCCTCATAGACGATATAATAAAAGAATGCAGACCAAGCATGGAAAAACTCCAAATGGGCTATAAAAATATACAACCGTAAACAATATTCAAATGTGTTTGCGGACGATCTTGTGTTGTTTGAAAGTACTGAACAAAGCTTACAGAAGAACTTAGAAATCTGGAATTAGGTATGCAAAACAAAAAATAAAAATAAATACAAAGAAAAGGAAGATCTTGGTAGTATATAAAAAAAGAGAACAGTGTAGGCATAACACTAGCCAACACGCAGATATGAAAAATGAACTCCTTCAACTACTTGAGCACTGTGATTGGCAGTAGAGGTGGTTACGATGTAAATAATAGAATAGAGTAAACAGCGAAACTGTACCGTGCATCAATACTGCATTAGCAAAAGTAAAATGTCAATGGAAACAAATATGGCAATATAAATATTGTATATATATATATATGTATATATATACATATACAGGGTGAATCAAAAGGTGTGGTTCAAACTCAGGGGTGTGATGTAGAATGCTATACGAAGCAAAACATCTTAATATACTCATGTACTATCTCGAACCGTTATACAGTTACAGATATATATAGAAAAATATCTGAGGAGAACTGCAGCTGTCGTCGTTTATCCGCCCCCAGTTTCCACGTCTATCTGTCGCAGCAGGCGTCTTTTTCCAAATCTTTCCTTCACATGGGTTTGTTTACGTCGTCTCGCCAGTTTCGTCTTCGGCGTCCCCTTTTCCGCTTTTCAGGTGGAACTCATTTTAGTATTATCCTGGTCACCTTACTTCGCTTATCCTATTTACATGTACGAACCATATTAATTATCTTTCTGCACCTCGTCCATAATATCTTTGCTTATTTACATAATCTCTCTTATCCTTCAGTTTCGCACACCATTTAGTCTAGTTTTCTGGCAGCTTCTTCTTAGGAAATTAATTTCTGGAGCTAGTAGCTTATTTCTGTTGCTTTTGTTTACATTATATGGTGTAAATTATTACACCCCAACTCTAAACAATTTTGAACACGCTCGAAAGCAGAATTCACCTCGGAAGAGTGGAGAGTATTTATTGTTTGAGACTTTCGCGGTTTATCGAACTGTCAACACTATGATAAAATTTTCAGCTTGGGCCGCGTCGTTAATTGGAGATCACACTCAGCAACGACAAGATTACTGGTTGCTGTTTGTGAACCTAAACAAACTAACGTTTAGCAAGACATTGCTGCTAGCATCTTCAGAGTCCTTATGGTACTGGTTTCAAATCCGGGATGCGGAGATATTTGAACTATGTTGAGCCAATTGAGCAGAACATCGCCGTTCTGGTTGGCCGTCATCGTCAGGCAGGAACAGGTGCGGCAGGGTGACGATGGGATCCGTCTAGCTTCCGAAACTTTAGAGGATGACCTACCGGCGTCCAAGCTTTGGTGAGCCTGAACCCATTCCCTCTGTTATTATTATTGGGTTGTTTCTCAATCTCAATTGCTTCTCGTATGATTCCTGGGAAGTAATGCGGAATTTTAGCAAGCACTCGAGTATTTTAAAAATCCGTTTTGTGACCAGTTACGCAGGTGTGTTCTGCTACCGCTGATTTTATGATGCGCTTATGTTGTTTATGTGCAATCACCTATATGCTCTCTGAGTCTCACAACTCCATGGAACGCCCAGTTTGCCCAATATAGTTTGTGCGACAGGAGCAAGGGATGTTGTAGATACCGACTGATTTTAAGGTAGAAGTATGATTTTCAGCTGATCGGAAAACATTGCCTAGGGTTTCTTCAGTTGTGAAGATTGTTTTTATTTTGTGTCTTCTTAGAACATACCCTATCTTATCCGTAGTACCTTTAATGTATGATAAAAAGGCTAAACTTTCCAAAACTGTGACGTTCCGCTCGATTTGTTCAAAAGGGTTTAAATACCTTCTGATCCCGAATTTGAATTCAGTACTACGAGAACTCTGAAGATACAAGCTACCATGTCTTGCGAAACGTCAATTTGTTTAAGGTCACAAACAGTAACCAGTAATTCTGCCTTTGCTGAGTGTGACCTCCAATCGACGACGCGGTCCACGCCGAAAATAAGTCATAGTTTTGAAGAGTGGAGAGTGTCACAGAAAAGGATAGAATTAGAAGAAACGATATTAGGAGTAATCTCAATATAGTTTCCATGCCAGATAAAATTAAAGGGAAAAGGCTTATATGGTGGGGTCCCCCCAGCAAAATTAATAAGGAAAGCCAAGTTGTAAAAATATGTGGGGGGAATATCAATCTGCAAGAAATGCAGGAAAATCCCTAGTTATACGTGAAACGACGTAGTGGTTGAAGTGCTTTCTGAAAAAGTGGGTTGTGTGGCAGCAGACAAACAAAAGGTACAGAACACGAAAGAGTGGCGCAAGTATTCCAGTTCAAGTAACTGACCAATGTCGGAATTGGAAAAAAAATCACTCTTAGGGCGTTTTCACAGACACCGGCAAAACCGCAGATGGCGTCAGTGGCCGCACCGGTCTAAATTAAATGGCGACTTTCACACGCCCCGGCTTTGACGGTGCCGCTACCTAGCCCACCATCGCCAGTATGTTTTTGGCCGTAAATAATGATGTGGACAGCTTTCAACAGACGTTATCTCGTTAGGCTATTATACCTTAGAAAAAAGTACTGAAGAGGCAACAACCAAAGAGAACACGAGGCACATACCCTGTTGACTGTGATATACTTGGAAGGTAGTTTTTACACGCTCTTTGAAAAACTAAGATAAGATCAGTTCTTTAATTAATTTCGTATATGTAAATGTACACGACTAGAAAATAGTGTTAGTCACTAGAATACTAGAATGAAAATATGTGTTCATGCTGAAGTAAATAAACACACAGTTCCCTGGCACCGACAGGTGTAGGCTTGTTTGGACAAACACGCTTAGGGAAACATTGAAATGGACATCTCGGAGGTTGGTCGGGTATCCCATTTGTCGAGATTCGCGCCGACAACATTTGCTGGTGCAGCGGGCCAGACCGCCAAATCTACCAGATCGGGCTATATCTGAAAGCCTTAATTTTGTCATATTTCATCCTGTGCTGTCACCGGCACAAGCTCCAGTTTTACTGGTGTGTGTGAAAACGCCCTTTATTATCCATTTGTTTTAGCCCCCTGAATCAAATCCGAAAACATGAATTCTGAGATACCCTGTATATGATACATAGACTGCTATGTTAGAAATTGCAATAATTCTATTTATATTTTAGATGATTGTGTGATGTCCCATAGAGCTTTCTTCAAAATTTATCAGTCAGTTAAGAAACATTGCAGTTATTTTGCAGTAAAAGTTCAAGAAAATGGTCTGATAATTGTAAATTATGATTGTACTTGTAAGAAGAACATTTTTACAGATGTATTTGACAATAGAACGCCAAATATTTTGGTCAATTCAATTGAAACACTATTGGAGACGCACAGAAATTACTACAGAATGAGTGCAAGAACACTCTTCATCTCCTAAAAAAGCTCTTAAAATTTTGATGAACAAAAATAGTGACAGATTGCAGTAATAGTTTCCATTTGGAAGAAACTCGAAAATCCGCAGGGTGAAAATTTCCAAGAAATCTCCTTATTACTTACTTAAACGTAACTGGAACGACGTACGAAAGAATCCTCTAAAAAGGCTAAGAGTGATTACCGAAAATATATTAATCAATAGCAAAGCTGGATATAGTCCAGAAAGAGAAACGTAAGACTGGATATCCAGAATGAAACAGCTTCAGGAGAAGATAATAAAACACAACGAGAAAAATGGGTAAACATTAAAGAGATTAGGACTGGAGGCTGGACTCTTACAGGCGTTGTAGTAATGATAATGGATGAAATTGCAGGAATGGTAAATGGAAAACTGTAAAAAGCAAGAGTGGGAGTAAGAAACCTAAAATCTGTTATAATAGAAGAAACTATGTACCCCAATTATTTAATTCCGTTTATAAACAAAGCATACGAGGTACGTAAAAGTACCCTAGCCGGAAAGGAAGTCAATATGGAAACTAACGCCCTCAAAACAGAGGTAACGGTAATAAGGACAAGGTGAATATAGTATTACAAATATCGGTGATAGGGTGGTAGGGACCAAGATAAGGAAGATAAGGTATCTGAGGGGCAAAAATAGAAAACAAAATCTTTGGCCCTATCAAAAAACTTAGGAAACCAGATCCAAACCTGTGAGATAACGTACTTGTGAATAGTAGGTAGAGTCAGTAAAGAAGATAGAATTCGCAATAACAAGATAAGACAAAATTTACAGGTTGAGCAGATGCTAAACAAAATTGGAAGACGACTAATAAGATCGTTCGGCTACCTGATAAAAATTGAAAAAGGCCGAAGAGTATAAGAAATATTGAAAATGAGTCTGGGCAAAAAGTTACCAAGAGGGAAACCAAGGAGCTCATCAAAAGCGGAGAAATCGCAAAAATATTGGGAAAGAAAGGTAGCAATTGGAAGAAGAGTGCAACGTAAGAGGCAAATTATATTATAAAATGGAAAATGTTCTCGAAATAAACCTACAAATCCCTTAACGCCTTCAGGTAAAAATAAATAAGTAAGTGATAAAATTAAAAAACAAATGTTTCTGACAGTCAGTCTTGGAACCCCAACGTTTTGATTAGAAACCAGTAATAATAGGAAAATGCAATAATAATAACAGTTTACAATTTTACTCAAAATATCCTAGACACACAAAATATCAAAAAACATAGTTTCCTATACATTCTGCCTATAGTTTACTTGTACGCATATGTGCAATCTACATTATTTCTAAATAATTGTATGCTTAGTTGTCTTCTCCAACCACAAGGTAGGTCACCATCTCCCTATTGATTTATTCTATAGAATTGGAATTAGAACTCCTCGTGTGGATAAATTATATTAAATCATAATTTAGATAGCAGTTGTTCCCTAGAGACATCACAGACGAAGAACGGAAGAAGTTGCTTCTTACTTTGATTCAAAACTACCTCTCAATATTATGATGTTATGATTTTAATAACATGAACATGTCTGGTCTAAAAGCAAGCAATTCCTACAGGGACTAACCAATAATTAAAGTGAAGCAGCACTGAAATCCCATCTTGGATGGGCCCCAGGGAACAATAAGGCACGAAAGAGAAACAGAGCATTTCAGAATAGGACAGTGTATAGGTCAAGTTCAATGCCAAACGTAACAGTTTTCAATAATGGCTATTTATTCATTTATACGCTAAATTTGATTTATTATTTTATCATGAAATATAACAAACTTTGTACACGTTACTAATTTAAAATAAATAATATGTTTGTTGGGGTTTCTGTAATGTAATTCAGATATCTACACCTTGTCGGTGTAGAATGTCTAAATGGTAGACATTAACCCAGTTAAATTTCCTTTCAATTATACTGTACATGGCCAATCATTTACTGTACTTGGCGATAATAATACTTAGTGGCCGGATTTATTTGCATTTAAAAATACAAATCTTTGCTCTAAAATATGGAAACTGGGTATCAAAGATATGTATCTAGAATCTGGAATCTGGAATCTAGAAAATTTCTAGTGACGCTATAATTTGGGGAATTTTCTGTATACATTTCTCTACGAAGTGGTCTTCCGCATCCTTCTTAAAATTATCATATATTATGTAACGTTTGAAATAAACCACGATATATTCCAATTTTAGTAAAATTTTGCATCTACGTGCAATAATTATAGAACCTGGAAAGTGAAATGTAAATGATGGGTAATTAATGGCTTTACACATGATAATGCTTAAAATAATCGTGGAAACATACAAGGTTAATTCGGAAATTAACTGAAAAAAATTGAAATTTTAAATCTTACATGTACTTCTAAACTATTTCTCTACATGGTCACCATTCGAATTTAAACACTTATTACATCAGCGGTTCTCAAACTGTGGGACGCGCCTCCCTCGGGGGAGGGGACGAAGCTATACGGGGTGGGCGTCGAAGAAATGAAGAAGATATTAGAATTAATTTTTACATACACAAGGGAAAACCTCAAGGTTAATCCCCGTAAAACATTAATAATACCCTTCACCAAGAAGGGAGATACAGAGGCATTTGACAACCTGACAATCTTTGGGGAAAGAATTCGGGTTAGCCAGGAGGTCAAGTATTCGGGCATCACCCTGGATGCAAAACTGAACTGCAACACGCACCTGAATAACATCTCAAACAAAGCAAAAATGGCCCTTATGATGGGCAGACGCATGTTTGGTAAAGCAACCAAAGATGGTTCAGTGGTACTACACTGCGATAGTTAGACCCATTATAGCTTATGGCACCCTGGTGTGGTGGCGTAAAGTAAAGGTAGAAACAAGCATCGCAAAACTAACCAGGATACAGAGACTGGCCTGTTTGTGTATATGTGGAGTCATGAACAATACCCTAACTGCATCTATGGAAGCCCTTCTGGGACTAATCCCTTTGGATATATTATATATATATATATATATATATGTAAGGGGAAGCCTGAATTGGAGCATATAGAATGAAATCTACCGGCAATTGGCACACCAGCCGGAAACGATATGGACATAAACGAATACAAGAGGTAGCAGAAGGTAACCCCATCCTTCAAATGGGTACTGACTATATCCTTCCAGAGTATTCATTCGACAAACCATTCACTGTGAGTTATAATCGCAATGACTGGGCCCAAGGAACCTCACCTCAGCTGTCAAGGGGGCTAGTCTGGTGTACAGACGGCTCCCGCACAGAAGAAGGCACAGGGGCTGGAATATATGGCCAAATACCAAAAAAGAACATTAGTATACCCCTGGGAAATAAGGCCACAGCCTTTCAAGCGGGAAAATGCAAACCGCGGGTATACTCAACAACGCGTAAGAATCTTGTCTGAAAGTCAAGCAGCTTTAAAAGCACTTGAATCGCCTCGCATTCATTCCAAATTAACGAGTGATTGTCTATACCTTCTGCTCGTAGTTCAGCTCATGTAGGTGCCAGGCCACACGGGGGTAGAAGGAAACGAGGAAGCTGATTCCCTCGCGAAAACCGGTTGATCCACCCCTTTTATAGGGCCATAACCTGTATTTGATATCCCCAATCAATAAAAATGTTGACCATTACACAAGACATCTCTTGCTGGGAGGCAGTACAGAGACAAAATCAGGGGAAGGAAATAATTGGAATGCCTTCTCGCAGACTAACAACTGACGTCCTCTATCTAGGACGAATTCAGATTAGACTTATAACAGGACACTGCCACCTGCGAAAACACCTTCACAAAATCGGTGTATACCCAGGAAACACGCTCTGTAGATTATGTGAAAAAGAGGAGGAAACAGCCTCACACACAATCTTCGACTGTCCAGCACTATACCGCAACAGACAGCAACTATTCGGGGGAACACTTCGTGAAACAACATTCACACATGAAAACCTCGTAAAAAATATCCTGCACCTAGTTGAGGGCACAGATTTACTTTGAATGAATCGGGAGCGCACAAAAGACCATAGAGTCGAAGTGTAAATCGGGCTAACTAACCCACTTCAAATCCCTGCAGTCAATCAATCAATCAGTCATAGCCTGTTCGTGACAATTACAGAAAGTACACTTTCTTTCTTACTTTTTCCGCAATATCGTTGTTGACTACAAAACCACTTCGTTCCTCATTGTATACATTTCTTCGGCCATCTCCGAAATTGGTACACCAGTGTCTGATCTTTGCTTCACTCATGATGCCTGGCCATAAACCTCGCATATCTAACGGTAAATTTCCGCAGGGTTTTCATTTTTTGCGTGGAGGAAACGAATAACAGCACGTACTTCTCACTTGGAGGGATTTTCAATCGTAGCGTTCATTTTACCGTCTTATTATACAATTGAAAACCATGACAGAACCAAGGTAAAATGACGTATATCTAGCGTATCAACCACTAAAGCACTCCCACAATGCACCATTCTACGTATCTTATTTGGCAGGAATATTTAAACAGCCCTTAACTTCCGAATAAGTCTTGTAAACTAATTAGAAAATATGCATGAAAAACTTTTCTAAATAATTTCTTTCGTGGTAATTCGATTTTATTTTAGTGTAAATTTGCTCTACACTTTCACTTTTCAGTTTGTTTTCGGATTGTTTGTGGTGCGTGTTATTTTTTCAGCTTGCTCAATGCTTCCTTATATTATTTTACTGTCAAAACTGTTATCTCTAACGTTTGATTAAGGAACGAATATATGCAGAATCTACCTCAAACTAAATAATACGTGAAAATTTGATACATTATTACGGTGCCCTCTGTAGACAAACTACCTTCACAATATACTTCAAATCCTTCTCATTGAATCAATCCCATATCGACAATTTTAGAGTTAAGACCGACCAAAGAAGTTGAGTTTTTTATTTTACAACTAAATTTCGACAGCTGACGAAGTAATCGCTAGCGGAAAATATATTTTGTTCACACTACTAAATGGAAATCCGCTGGACCGTAGGATTTGACTGTCTAGAGACGCACATCAATCTTCGTATTCGCTCCTAAGATATTAACCTTGTCCTGTTATTTAAGCTAGAGATATTAGACAGCTGCTAATTATGCGAACCGGTAAAATCTGTTACTGATCGAAATTGCGTCGTACAACACCCACAAAGATATCTTAAAAGATTAGCCAAATTTTGAAATATTTAAAAGTATTTCTTGCGTAATTCAAAACTGGGAAAATTATTTTGAGGCCTCTAGTTTATGTTGGCTGCACCATAAGATTATATTTTACTCAACTGCGTGTATTGGGGTAGAATGATTAAAATTTTAAACGTTCGTAGCTTAACTGTGGCATATAACTTATCTAAATTAACTCCTTAAAATGCTGGGGATTCGGATTATTAAATGCCCTACGCAGACGTAAGCTCTGTTAGCTACGTAATTATTCAGGTATCAGGTTCGGAAATGAAGTAAAAGCGCGTCAGTCATGAACAAAATATTAATGCTGTGGGAGTATATAACAGCAAAGAAAAACTCCAAGCGAAAATGTTAATGATATAAGACTACATTACGCCAAAGAAAAAATTTAAGAGAAAATTCGAGTTCCATATTTTTTCCCCATCGCCGGTTAAGCATTACAGTGCTTAAGCGTAGGGGCAGATGATGTGCTTGCTGTAAATTGAGCCATTATCACTGGCGTTAACGACAGATCCGTTTTAGCGAGCAGCAGCTTTTTATTATCATTTGCTGCCTAAAGCCTCCCTTATTGTGAAACTAAATTCGCAAAATGTTCCCATTTGTTTATCTTGGCAGAAAACTGGATTCTAACAAATTTGGTATACCCTACTACACTGACTACCTTGCTGTAGTTAGTTCATAGACAGAAGATTTTCATTTACAAAGTTTATAAGCTACAACTGGTGGTGTCTTATACAACCGCAAATAGAAAGAAATTTTCATAAATCTATGTGACCAAATTTTAGATTAAGTGCTATAATTGATTAGTTCGTCCTGCTTGTAAGCATTCCATAAAGGAGGAGGTCGTAGCATCTCTCGTGGAAGACCATGCTTACCAAACTCAAATTATATATCAAATAACTACTTTACCCGCCTCTCAGTTGTAACACTATAACGAAGGATAGAACTTTCCAATAAAGCACATACAACTGACATTACTGAAGAACAGTATTAGAAATAACTAATGCCGTTCAATAAATAATAACATCAAAGAAAATACAAAATAAAAAATCAATACTAACCCGCATAACCAAAGTTAACCAAAGCATATCTAAAAGTCAACCTCTCAAAAATGCAAGGTCACCATTAATCGACCAAAAGGTAACCTGTAGGTTAACTATGTCAGAATTAGTTAACCATAGAGCAACCTTAAGGCATCCTCAAGGTCACTAAAAGGCTAACCATAAAAGATGTCCAAAATTTAACCTTAAAAGTCATTTTTGATTAACCATAGAAAATGTCCAAAAATTAACCTTGAAAGTCATTTTTGATTAACCATAAGAGATGTCCAAAAGCTAACTTTGAAAATGATAGTTTGGTTAAACATAACATATGTTCAGAAGCTAACCGAGAAATTTGTTTTTGGTTAACCATAAAAGATGTCCAAAAGCTAACCGTGAAAGTCAGCTTTTGGTTAACCATAAAAGATGTCCGAAAGCTAACCTTGAAAATCATTTTTAATTAACCATAAAAAATGTCCAAAAGCTAACCTTGAAAGTCAGTTTTGATTAACCGTAAGAAATGTCCCAAAGCTAAATTAGAAAGTCATTTTTGATTAACCAAAAAAATGTCCAAAAGCTAACCTTGAAAGTCATTTTTGGTTAACTGTAAAAGATGTCCAAAAGGTAACTTTGAACGCGATAGTTTGATTAAACATAAAATATGTCCAGAAGCTAACTTTGAAATTCGTTTTGGTTAGCCATAAACGATGTCTAAAAGCTAACCGTGAAAGTCAGCTACTGGTTAACCATAAAAGATGTCCGAAAGCTAACCTTGAAAATCATCTTAGTTATAGTTTTTACAATCATCTTCCGCTCCCTAAATAACTTCTAGAAGATAATATAGAAAAATGACTATACCAAAAATTTTAAGAAACAAATGTTTTTTTTTTTAAGAGTCGTGGAGTTGCCTTTCTCCAAGATTCCCATCCCACCTAGCTTACCCCGGCTCAGCACATTTCGTGCTATTCACAGGTCTAACATGCCCCACCCTTGAAAAACCCCATGCACCAGACACCACAAACACCCTGGGAAAGTGCAGTGCTCAGGATTCGAACCTGAGCGACTTTGGTAGAATAACTCCAAACCAAGCGCTGCGGCCATTACTCTACCGCGGTCCCCTCAAGCAACAAATGTAATTTACTTGATATAACTTTGGTAAAGATTATATAAAACAAAATGACCTAAACTCCCCGAACTTTTTGACAGACAAATATTTAGTAATTGTCCTTCTTTTATACAATTTTAGGAAAATGTATACCTTGAATCACATTTTAATACAATGACGTAGGTCAATTTATCAACAAACATTCCACGATCGTTAAGCGCAAAAATGCATAAATTACATCAAAGAGGGATATGGGACATTCGATGTAAATGTAACTGAAATTATGAAAAAAGTCATATTAACGAACGTATAACATACCAATTCGTTATTCGGTAACATTCAATCCGTGTGGCTTGAATGGGCATGGATTCAGCCTAATCCAATAATGACGCTGTGTCACCAGTACAGAACAGATCCTTTTAGTTGCTTTCCAACGTTGTTACCACCAACCAGGGAGAGCTTAATCTAAAAATTACAACTGGCCGTGCTTGTCACTTTAAAATATTCAATTAAATTTAATGGTATGAAAGAAACACTTACCTTAATAATTATTGGAGAAGATGTACACACTAAACTTGGAACTGTAACTGAAAATGGATGCTACTTCTTTAAGAATATGACCATTGCCCATGCTTTCCAAATGCTAATACCGGAAGATTCAGTGCATGTCTTATGCCGTCCAACCGTCCACCCCTTAATAGTTTACGTTGTGGACCGTTTCATATTCTTATTTATTGTAAATCTATGTATAAAATAGAAAAATATCACTTACCAACATGTTAAATTTTGATGTTAAACCCACAATAGGACATTTCCATAATGGAATTGCTAATCCCTAATTTTACTTATCCTCTTCACAATGTTTAAATTAAATTGGTGTATTCTCGAAAAGTAGAAACATAACCTATGACTAATCTATAAATCTATAAGGATTCTAGAAGGTTATTGTATCCTTCCAAATTGTTTTTTCTTTTACGTTATAGATTTATTTAAACACCAATGTCACAGAAGTTTAACGGTCACCTTGTACTTAAGAAACGATTATCTCCACAGTTAGCATTATGCTGGCTAAGAAGGATGTAGGTACTTTTACTTGGATGCTGGTGTGGAAAGTAACCACAAGGATTGTCCAAAAGTTAAACGCGAAAGATGTCAAAAGAGTAGCAATAATTTTCTTGCAAATTACTGGACAATAAGATATTTGGTCAATAGCTAAAATGATAAGTATTTTTAAATTTAATTGTAATTGTAAAATTATTTACAACAGTATGTGCAACTATTATCAACTTACTGTGGTTAGCTTTTAGCAGGGATTTACAAGTGTCTCTTTATTAACTTTTAAAACCTATTAATAGAGCATGTAGCCGAAAACTAACCAGTATAGGTGACTTTGAAGATATGCTGTAATTGCACTTGCAAGTTAGTTAAAAGTTAACCTTTTTGGTTGCGATAAAGCTAACTATTCAGAATAACTATTTTTCAACTGTAAGTAGAAATTAACGGATACTGTAGTTTACGTGACCACTACGGATACACAGAGGACGTCTTTAAGTTATCCTAGGTAAATCATCTTTCTAGGTTAAGAAATGATTAGGTTGTGGAGATTCAAGGTTAATTTTGGTCATGTGGTAACAACAGAAATAACTGAATTGGTAAAAGGACAAAGAAAACACAAGAATTGACAATTAGAAAATGGCCAACACAGGTACAGGTGAAAAGAGAGTGTATAAATGAGACTTCTCATATAATATAGAAAAATTGCAAACGGAAATGTGGTTAGGGCAAACAGAAGAAATCGAAGGTAGTTCAAAATTTGCTCTGCTTTTTTTCCCAAAAAAAAACATATACGTTAACAATCAGCAATGAAGCGCTAAGAAGTAAGTTGGAGATTAATAGAAGTACTGCCAAGCAGGTGATGTCTTTTAAATACCTGGGAACCATTATCACAAGCAACGGGATCTTAACAAGGGAAGCGACGCATCAAGCGCAAGAAGCAAATAAAAAATATCGGCATGCTTGTATAATAACATATGGCTAAACCGATATATAAGAAGAGGATCCAAATTAAAAATTTAGAAGTCAGTCATAAACCAATACTGATAAATGGAATCAAAACAAGACTTGACACACAGTTAATACAGAACCAATCCTAGGAACTGCGGAAATAAACATATGCAGAAATGAACGCTTTACGGAAACTACAACAAATATCCAAATAAAATCACATAAGAAGTGAAGACATCAGACGAAGGTCCAATATCCAGAAAATATGAGAATCATTTCAAATAAGAAGAAATGCATGAAACCAAGATGTCTTAATAATGCAAAATAATAAAATTGAGTAGATGAGAAGGGACTTAAGATCCAGGGGAAGGAGATCACCGCGACGACCACAGAAAAGAAGGTGGTATCCAAAAATCCCAGCAGATTCAAACTCGTAACTAACAACAGAACAACAGCACAGGTCAAAAAATCAATTACCTAGCTATTGAGATCACTAAACGAAGGAGAGGACAGAAGTATTTAAGCAGGTCAGTAAGGCAGGATCTATCTTCGGCTGAATGAAACAAGTAGTTCGGAAAAACAAACAAATATATATAGACAGCAAGGTCAGATTATATTGATGTCATATTCTGTATGAAGAGAAGATCGTAATGTCATTTAGATGCCTAGGTATGCAATTTGATGTGCAAGAGCAACATAAATTAAGCATAGGTTGCAGATAATTATGTTGAAACGCTTGTACTAAGTGATAGTACACCATATGTGTGCAGTATGTAAAGATATACATGTTAATGATTCCAACTTGTCAAATCGAAGATGAAGTAGAACCTAGAGAGTAATTTCTATACCGATTTGTAGGAGGTATATTCGAATTGAGGCCCGAAATTGCATACTTAGGTCACCTCCTGAAAAAGTTAAGTTAAGTTTATAGAAACACAAATTTATAAGTGGCGCAAGCTTTTATTATTTATTAATTAATTTATCAAATATATAGATTTACAATGTTTTTCTGTTTTAAAATTCAAGCATCCTGATTGGTCAACTAGCCAAAGGTAGGTGCGCTTTTATTGAAATTGATGCAGCAATTCAAGTTTCTTGCTTGAAGTGGTAAGACGCTTCTGTATTAACAGGAAATATTAATTTATAATAAAGAAAATGTAACCTAATTGCAAATTCAAAGTTCTTAAAGTTGTATTTTGTTACTACAGTATTGAAGCAAATTACACCTTGTGCAAGTAGAGAAAGTGTTTAATTTATTACAAGAAGAGGGCAATCATATTGAATTAATTAAAAATAAAATTATTCACGTGTGAAATATTTCGTCAAAGTTTTCAACACAGTCAAGAATATTCAGCAATTATGAACCAGTTTCCCAACCTTTGCAGAAACAGACTTACAAACGGCAATGTTCAAACAAGGTACAGTTCGCTTCAAATTTTACTTATTATGAAGAAACAAATAGGGCAGTGTTGTTTGAATCATCCAAATACTGTGTTGGATACACTCAATGTTATACGTGCCTATCACTGGGGAAGCCACGTTATTTCTTATGAATTTTAAAGGAAATCCTTAGATTAAGTTAACAAATTTGGCTGGAGCATTAAGGAATTATTTAAATGTATTTATTTATTAGTTCAAGACGCAGAGTCGGTTAATATCGGTATATAGCAGCAACTTTTAGACGCCCCCAACGTGGGACTATTTACTAATTAAAGAACGAAGGCACTGCTGGGAACGAATGAAATAAAAATTTAAAGAATGATTGCATGTAAAATCATATTGGACAGGATAGGAAATACATGCGCAACGCGGAATGTAATCAGATGGGGCAAACAAAGACTTAGAAACATGTCCAAAGAATGGACAACGACCGAATGAAACATAAAGGGCAGACTGATTAACGCGGGCTCTGAACGGCTGAAAGTGTCTTCCTTCGCTTTACCACAGAAGGTGTTTTCATAGCAGAAGTACATCGATGGTTTGCCATTACCTTCCGTGGGGAAATTGACGTGTGAAAACCGATGTTCCAGAACCAATCAAACCCAGGTCCTTCAGCGCAACAGTCCGATGAAACGAATGCTCCCCACCCTGGTAACGCGCATGTTATTGGAATTAGTGTTAGCGAGAAAATTTCGGTGTAATTTTTTGCAAAGTGGATTTATGATGTTATTAAATCCAAATGCCACATATATTGAGAAAAGAGATGATTACGGCGATAAATAATTTAAATTAACTGTAACTGAATGTAAAACACAATATTTTAAACCAAAACGATTACTTTCATATAATGTACTATCGAATTTTGCAATATTTATGTTGTAAAAGTGCAGTGACACTACTTCACAACACCACTAAACACATTTACACAAATCTACTTATTCCAAGAGATAGCACACATGACTGGCAAGTCTTCACATAAGTTGCAACTTTGCAAGTTTACTGTCTTTTCTATGCACACAAGGATACTAAAGTTTAATGTTTGGTCAGTGCTTGCTACCAGTAAACTACTACGATATAAATTACGCTTTAGTCTACCGAGTTACTGCTATTTCCGAACTTTCTTCTCTCAGTAACCAACTTGACCGCATAAGTACTGTTCTTATACAAAACAACTACAACAAACGTGACGTTACTCAAGCTACTACCAAACAACTCAACTCATACAACAAAGCACCATATTTGTACCTTCTACATTTATATCATACCTGCTTTACCTCCATAAAACTACTTATCTACTTAGACTATTTTGATATCCCTTCAAAAACTTTCAAACTGCCTTCCTCGCACTACCTGGTTTGTAATATTGAGTATATGTAAAGTTTCTCGTTCGTGTGGGAAAGTTTACATCAGTGCAATGAAGCGGTTGCACAGCATTTAAAGTTCTAAAAATTAACTGCACCTGTCTGAAGTTTCGAGACGTGCTCAACCATTACCGAGTAGCAGTTTACTACATACCGCAGCATTGTATTCCAGAACTTTGAAATTCTAGGTAACCCTTCTAATAAACCAAACCTTTGAATTTGTGAATCTATTAAAATACTTTAAGAATCTTAATAACCTTAACCGAGATTACAACTTTGGTCCCACCTACTCAACCATAGCCTATTGACGAACACTGTTTCTATACCTTTTTCTAACCAAGATAGGCAAAGCAGCGATAAAGCATTTGCCTTTCACTTGGAAGATGAAGGGTTTGATCCTGACAATCATTTATCCTGAATCAAATGTTTGGTGGTGCTCCTGTTGTTACAGGCCAATCGAGCTTTTTTGACGACCCGTAACCAGATGGATGGAAAACGGCCTACAGCTTAGCTCAGAGGAGTAGGGGGAGTTCGTAAAAATCGCTTAAGGGAGAAAATTTTTAGTTGTGTACAAGGCGAGTCAAAATAAGTGGGCGCCACCTTCCAAATCCAGCTGTTTGGGCATGGGAATGGAACTTACCGTTATTGTGCCTCCTCCTATATATTTAAAGCTTGCAAAATTCCTACACAAACAAGTACAAAAGACACAATAAGAGGCAGCAAACTTTACACACACATATAATTAAACAGTTAAAAATGACAATACAAGAAAATGACAAGTGATAGCGCTATAAGTCTGGATTACATAATTTTAATTTTTGCACGTGCAGAAAAAAAAACTCGCCGTCACTGGTGCAACGGGATTTACGTTTTGCATACAGCTACGTACCACCAGTGACACTGAAGTTCACAAAAATAACAAAATATAATCTGGTAGTTTTATAATAAAACACTAACACCACATATGGCGACTGAAGGTCGTTTTTTTGTTGGATTTACATGAAGTTAAATTTGAAGTCTGCAAGTTAACGCGAGCAAAAAAAGGTTTCTTTATCACAACACAAGCTGGGTGTTTTTACCTTGAATTCCGGTGGATGGCTTAAAACGAGGTAGGCACAATGTAGAGGCGATTTCCAGATGCAGGGCCAAAAAAAGAGAAGGAAGACAACGTTCTTCGAGGCAGCGTTGGGACGAGATGTAGCTGTTGCGCCCCTGTAGAATGCCAAGTTGCTTTCAACGAGGTCGTTAACGTGGAGACAGAAGTGAGACTTCTCGGACGATGGTATAAAAAATTAGCCGCAGAGGGACGGGAGCCGGGCTTCGGAATTAATCCGCCCAACGGCGGTCGGTCAATTCACCAAGAATTGCCTTTACCGGGGTTGAATCCAATGTTTCCTTTTAAATCCGGCAGTAGCCGATGGTCTGTTTAATACCCCTTGGTAAAACAGCGAGACGAAACACACATAACGGATACCCCTCGAAAAAAAGCCTAAAAGCCGCCCCTGCAGCACTAAACATAATTACGGTCCCCGATTGATGGAGTTTTCGCAAACCGGAGCCATCAGAGATCAAAAATTGACTGCTTGAAACACGCAATACGACCCCTCATTCCTCAAAAAGTTTGCACCATATTTCGACATGTGATGAAATATTCTAGAACGAAAATTAACACTTGAATTCTCAGAAGTGCTTAAGGTCGCGCACGAGAAAATCAAAAGTCGGCAGTTTCGACATAAAAGGAACTGTCAACATGTCTCAAACTTTGAAAGACAAAACAAAATAATGAAACGGTAACCCAAAATACGACTGCAATTAAAATAACGTTATTAATTCCTACGAAGCGGCAAACAAATTAAGAAATTAATGCATATAAAGCGCCACATTTTAAAATGAACATAACACTGTGTCATACAGTAAACAACTGAACCATTTTTAACCGCGAAACTAAGGTTATTTAATTTCTCATACTAATGTTATTGTTACTGGCTAAAAGGCGCTGACGATTCTGGCCCGCAATAAGACCGACCCATGTATATTATTAATTATCATTTTCTTTTCTATTCGTTGTGTTTCAGCACCAGCCCTACAGATGTGCGAGTAAGTCGGCGGTAGTTATACTGATAGCAGAATTTAGCTGAAAGCTATGATGGGGTTTCTGTAGTTTGTGATATCTTATGGCGTATCCACACCAAACGGACATTTAGCGAACAAAACATAAACTGAGTCCGTTTGTGACAGTCCGCGAACAGTCTCCGAAGTATTTTTACAAATTACAGACAAATCACGAACTAAATTGTGATCGGCGACTGTTTTCACGGACACGCAAAAGTCCCGTCTCTTGTCGGAAAGATCAAAAGGTTCGCTTGTTGAAAAATGTGTTTATGGACTGTTCGCGCGCGGTGTGGACTAAGCGTATGTAGACAAAACATAGATCAGTGCATATAATGTTCTTCGGTGCAGTGTGCCAGTCTTCGTGCTGTTGTCATACATTTGAGGCCCAATGAAACATAGCAGTTTCTCAAAATCGACAGTAGAATCTTAAAAAATTTTTTAAACTTGATCGTAATTCACCGTTCAAGCCAATATCATCTTTTCTTAAATTGCTTAATAGATCTTCGTTGCAATGATTGATTTCCCTCCATCGTAAAGTTGGTCTTATCCAAAAGCGACGTTGGCGATTCTTCTTGTTTGCAATAATACACATGTAGCACCCAATAGAAGCAGTATATTTTCTTCTTCTTCCTTTTCTCTTTGAATACGCTACATTTTTTCAATATTATTAGCACCGTACATAAATTATGTCGCCATGTATCTACTTGTGTGCACTTTGGTGTACATAGGTGTAGACTGAAGTAACATTTTGTTCGCTTGTGAAAATGTTTCACTTTTGTTCATCTTTTGTCACAAACGGACAGTTTCTGTTGTGTTTTCGTGTGTCCGTTTGGTGTGGATCCGGCATTACAGGACGTCTTTCCGTAATAACAGTTGTAAATACCAAAATACAGATTGTCGTTATCTTCTGTAGCGCTACAGGTTTTGACTTATTCTGTTTCTTCTCCCTTCCAGAAACTATTTTATCATGCGAAATGTAGGTGTTTCCCATTCTATGGTATGATACCATTCTTCTCGATAATCTAAGAGTTCTTCTATGTTTAGGCTGTTTCCTATATCTTCATTCCTTACAGTTATTTTAACCATCTCAAAAACTTCACCTCTTACCTT
This sequence comes from Limonius californicus, assembly GCA_014611495.1. Classification (NCBI taxonomy): domain Eukaryota; kingdom Metazoa; phylum Arthropoda; class Insecta; order Coleoptera; family Elateridae; genus Limonius; species Limonius californicus. Next base: position 14,780 of record JABXWE010000323.1, on the reverse strand, counting down.
CTTCATTTTCTACCCGTACTGCTTTATTCTTCACTATTGTATATACAAACCAGTTTCGACATTAATTTGTAGAAACATATTATTCTTTCTTTGCCTGTTCTGTTCATCAAGGTATTCTATTTTTATTACATATTATCATAAATTTATTTTCTGTGTTTAAATAGTCATGGTCGTTATTTGTTAAAATTGTAACCCAGGTAGCTAATGTCAGCTAGTAGAACTGTTTTTTATCTTATACATATGTTTCCATAGAAAGCCATGACTTTAATTTTTTTATTGATATTTTGCATTCTTTGGTTAAAATTGTTATTTTGTGATTATAAGTCATATTTTATAGCTAGCAGTATTTGGTGGTACGTGAATATAACATTGTAGCGTGAATTCAAAAAGTAATTACATAACGGTTGGCCATGGAATAATAAAATAATGTCTAATGCAAGCTTTATATACCAATTGACGTTTAGCACAACCTTTCTAGCACCATCTATCGCAAGCGTCAGTACCTAACCAGCAGTGTTATGTTAGGTTAAATTGCATGGTAAATGTAAATAAATCAATTTTTGAAGAAATAAGTTCTATTATTTCAATTTAGACGATAACAGTAACAACTAAATTACTGCACTATTAAACAAATCATAACAAGTAGGTAATCATTAAAATTGGAAATTATGTTTTTTTGATATCACAGGTACAGAAAAATAAACATAAAAAGCTAAAGAAGCTGTTCAAAATGACCACCGTTTTCCTGCAAACGCAAATTTACTCGTCTTTTTATGCTATTAAAAGCATTTATAAGAATTTGAGGAGTTATATTGGCACGCTGTTCCGCAATTCTTCAAAAAATTCACGAAGGTAATTGAGAGTCTCTTGAGCGGTGTGCGCCGTCGCGCCATCCTGTTGGAAATAGCCTTGCTGGAGCTCATCCTCATGAAGCTGATTAAGAAATTCACGTACTGAGCAGTATCAGTTTCGTGGAAAAATATGGGTCTCATAATACGTCTTCGAGACACAGCAATCCAAACACCAACTTGTAATGGGTGAAGAGGAGATTCGCGAAAAGTATGCGGATTTCCAGCACTCCATAACCCCATATTTTGTGAGCTTATATAATCCAAATGGGTGAATCAGGCCTCGTCAGAAAAAAACGTTAAATTTAGCAATTCGTCGTTGTTCATTAAATTTTGTTGAAACCACTGCAATACAAAATTCTCCTATTGTGATCTGCTGGCAGCAACTTATGTAAAGCAAGAATTGGGAACAGCATTAAATCTTTTTTGACAATAGTATGGCAAGTTCCTAATGATAAACCAGTCTCTTGCGAAAATGTACGTAGTGATGTAGTGGGTTGCTCGTTCAAACGTTGACGAACATGATCAACTGTATTTTGACTACGAACTCTTGGCCTTCCAGCTCTATCTCTATGAGTAATGCTCCCTATATCTCGGAATACATCAACACATCTTCTAGGTGCGCTGTAAAAATCTCCTTCGAAGACAGCAATATCTGGAAATTGTAACTTAATTGAATTTTCAGTATAAACTTATGACAACAACAACAGATGACAGTTAAAGAATTTTAAAGCTTGCATTAGACATTACTTTTATTTTCCATGGCCAATTCTTATGTAATTACTTTATAAACTCACGGTATATGCGAAAGTAATGATACTTATTACCCTTGCAGCACGATTCTTCCATTCTTTAACGAAGTGGTTATAATGAATAATATGAACGGTGAATGAATATTTCGTGTATCGATTTATATATGGTTGCCCCTACCAAGTACTTGTTCGAAGCAACAATTAATGACGTCCATTAATGCAGAGAGTATGATCAAACGCTTTTCCTACATCTACTAAAGTTATGCATATTGCTGTATTACACTCTTTTATACTTATACATGCATGTTGGAAAATGACTGAGTTTTTCATCGTTTTTCATTTGCTTTACAAGCTAATATACATATATATTTGTTAGTTTTACATGTATCTCTCATTCTAAGGTTTACTCTACCTACGATACTTCAGAAAAAAACAAAAACACTTGAAAATTCCCGAAGGTTATATTATCCGCTTGGTGGTATTACATGTATTTATTCTTCCCTTCCACAGGTGGTACTCTAACTAGTGAAAGTTGGCTATCATCTCGGCAAATCTTTCTCTGTTTCTTGCCATGTTTGAAAAGATGCTGACTCTCGAGATCCCCGTCCATTTTCGAATGTTTCCGATGCACGACGTCTTCCTTTTTCTCACTCCTCTTCTACCTGTCTTTCCCATCATTATATATATCTGCTACAAGATCATATCTATCATGTCTCAGAACATGTCCTAGATATTATAACAGTTTAAAATACATAAAACTACGTTCCACGATATTACTTCAAAAATTGCATAATTATATATTACTTAAAACCTAGATGAATGTGGTCACCGGTCAACTGGTTGACCACTTAAGGAACTTACTGGTAAGTTTGATAGTCTCCTACATTTTGCAGAATATCTGCATATACATTGAAACATTCCTTATTTTTCTCTGCTCACATTATCAGATGTTCTCGACTCTTAACGCTCTTCCGGTAGCACAGTAAAAACAATTAAAAGAGACAATTTCAAGAAATCTTGATAGGAAGGAGATAAAGCACCCACCCACGACTCTACCCATATAAAGACCTGTAAAACCGTAATTACAAAGCCAACAATATTATGACGTACATGAAGTAGTATTGTGCAGGATAATACTTGTTACAGTAGCCAAACGATCATTATATGAAACGTCCTCTGAAGGATTTTGTAGACAATTTAGATAAACACACACTATAGAACACACTGATGGAAAGAATTTGGAAGATAAATTAAGAAAAATTTCGCTAAAAATAATAAAAAACACAGAAACGCCAAAAACTAAAGGAATCTGATAAAAATATCAGGAATAGTAACGATAAACTTAAAACAAACACTATAGAAGTATTAAAAATTTCTAAAAAACATTAAGTTAAAAGCTCGGAAGACGGGAGACGAGAGAAGACCAACAGAGGAATGAACCCCGTCAAGACAAATCTACGCCTTAAGCGAGCCGAAACGAGATATATAATATTGGTGAGGCACTTCACGCTATTTGGTCTGCAAGGCAGGAAGTCAAAGCACCCGTATTCTTGCTCTCACACCCGGTTGTCGCGTGCGAAATTAATGACACTTGGTAATGTAGTGAGCATCACACTTTACACAACCGCATTATAACCCTTTGTTCATTCGAGCACAGGTACTCAATTATGTAAAGCGGCTGAGTAGGTTGTTGCACCCGCACTTCTAAAAAGAGAGGATGGAAGATAAAACAGTGATTATTAATAATATACCAATAAGAATGGACCACGGAGGATAACCCTAAGAAATCGGAATGCATACAAGCTCAGAACATTAATCCAAAATACACCAAGCAAGGATAAAAGCATCCATACAGTCATCCTGGATCTATCAGAAGGTTTCGATACCGTTTCGAAAGAAGAAATATGAGAGGAATTAAGAGGACTTATGCCTCCGTAATTACCACAAACATCTCTTCGTTTTTTTCTTCCATTCGTCGGGTATATTTCTCCTTTTCCAGCATTTATTGAGCAGATGCAGTAGCCGGAGTTTCAAGGTGTAATCTCGGTATTTTAGAAATTCTAAATTTATCTTGTAGATGCCTAGCGCTTATCTGTTTTTAGACCTTCTTAATGCCTCTTCAAATTCTTGTATCGTAATATTGCCCACTTCTTCATTTACGCCTGTATCTTGTGAAGTTACTTTGGTTTGTTGTTTTGTTTGTTTGTTTGTTGTTTTGTTGTTTTGTTGTTGTTGTACACTATAGCTTTTTGTAGAGCTGGATCCATTCTTCTTCTGATTATTTCCAAGGTAGCTGTATATTTGTCTGTTTTGCTAAGGTGTTCAATGATTTTAAATGTTATCTGTTTCTTCCCATATAAGTCTTGTTCGACGTACTTATTAAAGTTGTCCCACGATTCATTGTGTGTTCTTTGAATTATGCTTTACTCATATTTCTCATATGTCTCATATATTGTTCATAATGATCCTCCGTTTCCGGCATATTATGTCGGAGGTAGGCTAGGTAAGCTTTTCGTTTTTCCTCATTCCAGATTTTTAGCGTTAGTTCCGTTCTTCCTTTTTTTCATCCCTACTGCTTCAGTCGCTACTTTTATGATGCAGTCTTTTATATTTTCCCATTCGACTTTTATATCTTCTTCAGTGTTCTGGTACAAGAGATAATTCTGTACTCTTCTTTAGTATAAGTTTATAATACTATCATTGCGTAGTAAATGTACTTTAAATATTTCTACTAGTCATCTTTTCGGTTGTTTTATATTTTTACATCAGCTACTATGTAAATGTCTGATATCACTAAGTAATGATCACCAGATATGTCAAGTACAGAGGGATAAATTCACTAACACCACTTATAAATTATTCAGTAAAATAATAAATAACCGCTTAAGAACCATCTCTAAAACATTAATTGAAAAAGAAAAACCATAGGACGGCCCAAGAAAAGGTGGAAGAACATGGACGTATGAGGACAGACCAGGCATTTATACCTACACCCTGAAGGAAGGAGAACAAAAAATATAGAAAGCAGTGGAAGCATTAGAATTAAACATGAAGCTCCATAGAATTATTAAAATTATCTATAAGAAAGTATAAGGAATGATTCGACTCAATAGAGGAACGTAAGTAAAATTCAACGTGGAGAAGGGCATGAAGCAAGGAGATAGCACACGTATCCTTCTATTCTTCTTCGTGTTGTTATGATTCCTTCAGTTTATTCTGCGAATGAGGATATCCAGTTCTCCCCCATGCAAAATATTCAATTTTCAAATAATTTCAATGACCAAGACAAAGATAATGCCTTTCACTCTGTGATATTAGAATTTAGGTGTAGTCCAGGCCTTCAACCCAACGTATGCAGACAGACTTGCAATGACATGTAAAGCTTAAAACGAATTACAAAAGAACGTTAACATCTGAAAATCCTGCCTGGAGGAAAAGACCATGAATGTAAATGGAAAGAGGCAATAAGATTCTACCAATAAATATTAACGAAGTAAGAGAAGAGAATATAAGGAATATTGTAGAGCACCGTATATGGTGAATGATGAAATTTAAAATTACCGCGAAGGAAATTAAATATCTAACCAAAATTATAAGAACAACAAGTACCGATGTAATAGATAACCATAAAAACGAATGAAGTTGAAAGGAATGGACATCTAGTATGAATGGAAAATGAAATAACTTCCAGAAGAATGCTGGACCTGGGAATAGTCGAAAGAAGACAATGTGACTACTCAAAAATGTCATGGAAAGACAACCTAAAGGAAATGGTATAGAGAAGACAAATGCAGTAGAAAGAGATATAACGAAGACGGACGTCCGTGTACATAACATTGTAACGGCACAAATAACTCGGATGAATTAAAGGAATGCCGAAAATCGGTTTTAAAAGAAGTTTTTGTGGTAAATTTATGTTTATGTTATTTGTTCAAATAAAAATTCTAAGTATCTCTTACAAGAGAGATCGAGAGAGAGAGAGAGAGAGAGAGAAAGAGGGAGAGAAAGAGAGAGAGAGAGAGAGAGAGCTACATTACAATTTTCTTCTCCTCGCCATACTTTGAATCTTCACATGCTCAGTGAATGCATAGTGCTCACGTGGAGGTTATAATAAATTTTAGCTGAAAAAGTAATTTGAAAATATTTGTCTTATTTTGAGCCGATACTTTAAACTTCTGCAATATTTAAATGAAATATTAAATACGATCACGTTTCCCTAAGAAAATTTTGTTGTTCCCCGAGAAACTATGGCTTGTGGCACACTACGATTGTATTCTCCACACATAAATACAATTTCAATTTTAATATCTGGTGAGAACATTTCCAGGCAAGTTTCCATGGCAACGGCCCACAAACATAAACACAGCCTCATAAAACCCCAAAATTAATTGCTTTCGGCGTGGTATCGGCGAGAATAAAAGTTTAACGAAATACTATATCATAATCAATAATCTTTAGTTTACTAATTTTTAAAAGAGTAAAATTTACAAATCAATCTGTTGTTTACATGCTATTCAATTACGCGACTTTTAGAGTAGTATACTAGTTGTATACTACAACTACATTCTGATTATGTTTCAACGGTTTCCTAGAATTGGTGTTATGCGGAAATTCTATATCAGGTGTAATTCCTACACGGATAGTTTAAAGTTATACTAACAATTAGTTTTCTTTATTAAGATATAAAACCGTGGAGCTATAATGTGTTTATTTATCATTTAATTTCATAGTTGCCGCTGAAAAGTTCGTTGTTAACGTATCACACATCAGCTGTTTCAACCTAACCTGACTTTTAGCGTTTATACCGTTTGTGGTGGTTTACTTGGATTTCTTCCAAATTGTGTATTACGTTAGGGAAATATGTAAATACAGTACAGTACAGAATCTTCTTTACCGAACATCAATTTCACTGTCTTTAATCTCTACCCTACGCAACCTCTTCAAATAATATGGTTTTGCTACAGGAACATACAATTTTTATATACATACATACATAATCCGGTCCTCTTGTACCAGTAGGTGTCGACGTTTCCTAATGCATGTTTGTTCTTTGTGAAGTTGCTTTAAGTTTTCATACTCATTGCCATGTTCTTTGGTCCAGGATGCCTCTTGTCTCTTGCCTCTAATATCTCTTCTACACTGTCGTTCTATGTCCGCCTTGGTCTCCCTTTTCGATTTTTGCCTACTGTTCCTGCCTCCAAAATTTGCTTTACGTGTCTGCTTTCGTTTATCCTTATCAGGTGTCCCAACCACCTCAGTTTGTGTTCTTGTGGTTTCCCACGATTTTACTTGCAGTACCTCCCTAATACTCCCATTTCTTGTTTTATCGATTCTCCTGATATCCAAGGTTTTTCTTAGGAATTTCATTTCTGAAGCCTGAAGCCGTTTTTCCTATTTCTCAGTAAGTACCCATTTTTCTCCTTCATAGATTATAGTATCTGTAGATATATAGTTTTGTACACAGTCAGCTTGGTTTTGGATGGACACTTCTTTTTTATTTAGAAAATTTCTGTACAAAGCGTGATAAACTCTGTTAACCGCACTTATCCTACTATTTAGCTCGTCATTCCAGGTTCCTTTAGATTGTATTGTGGTTCTGAAGTATTTGAAACGCCCAACTTGCTCTATTGTCTCATTTCCAGTTTTGATATTCACTACTGTGTCGTTGTTCGCTATCACTATCACTTTCGTCTTATTCACATTTAATTTCATTTTATATTTTGTTAGAACTTCTTTCCACACTTCTAGGTTATAATTTAAATTTGTTTCCCAATCAACACACAACACCACCTCATCAGCGAACGCACACACTTCTAAGTTAATTGCTTGCAGGTTTTTGTAGGCAATGTTGTATTTTTTCATCTTCTAGTTGCATTCTGTTATTATATCGTCCATGATGCATATGAACAGTAACGGACTTAGTACTCCGTCCTGTCTAACCCCTTTTGTTGTTGTGAATTCTTCCGATAGTTTGTTTGCCGTTCTTACTATATTGTTGGTAACTTTTTAAATGCTTTCCATTGTTTCTATTAGGTCTGCGTTAACACGCTTTCTTTCCGAACTTCTGCAAATGTTGTTTCTTTGAATCCTATCCAAAGTTGTTTTCATATCTACGAAACAGAAGAATACTTTCTTGTCCTTTTTAATTATTTTCTCCGTCCGCTGCTGTAATGTAAAGATGTGGGCTTGTACGCTGAAACCCGCTCTAAACTCACTTTGCACATCATCTAATTGAGCTTCCACACAGCTCCTTAGCCTTTTTCATGGAGAGTTTCGTATATCTTTGCAGCAACATATAAGAGGGAGATTCCCCTATAGTTTGCACAATCTCTGGAATCTCCTTTTTTAAATATCGGTAGAATTATTGCAGTGCTCCACTCTTTTGATACTTCTTTCGTTCTCCAAGCTAGATTTACTAGAGCTTGCAGCTCTTTTATTCCTCTTTCTCACAGGTACTTTATCATTTCTGTAGTTATTTCATCGTAGCCAGCTGCTTTGACTGCTTTTAGTTTCCTCACTGCTTCTTTCACTTCGAGTATATCGATGTTTTCCGCTTCTGTGATTTCGTTTCGTGGCTCTGCTTGAATTCCGTCGTTGTACATCTCGATATTGTTTCCTGTGGATTTAGCAGTTTCTGGAAGTTTTCGCTCCACCTGCTTAAGATCCCCACTTCATCCGTTATAGTTTCTCCTTGTTTATTTTTCATCTCTTTTAGTGTTACCCCTTTTTCGTTTCTGAATGATTTTAGCACTTTACGAAACAGTTTTTGGTTGTCCCTGCTGTTCCTTTCTAGGGTTTCTCCAAAATCTTCCTATGATTTTTTCTTGACCTCTAGTACTGCTTCTTTCGCGTTTATTCTTTGTAGTTTGTACAATTCGTGTGCCTCTGGGGTTCTTTGTTATATATATTGCCTCCAGAATTTCTTCTATCTTTTTGATTGGTGTTTAACAGTTCCCTTCCATCATGCTATGCGGTGTTTACCCTTTCCATACGTTTTTGTACCACATATCTTCCTTGCCGCATTAAGTACTGTTTGTTTGAATTTTTCTCATTTATTTCCCAGGTTGTCAGGTCGAAGTCATTACTATTCTCAAACTTTTCCTCTACCAACTTAGTATAGTTCCTTCTGACTTCAATATTTCTCAACTTGTAGGCTCTTATAATTGTTTTGTTGAACAAGCTCCTTCCTGCATGCCCACGCTGCCATTTTTCGTCATTTTGAATGTGGCTTCAAGTAAGTACTGATCACTTCCAATTACATACCCTCTTTTAACTCGTACCTCTTTCAGGTTTTTTATATAAGTTATTTCTATTAAGAAGTGGTCCATTATAGACTTTTCCCCTTTTAGCAGAACTTCTCTTGTTATTCGGTGAATTTGCTTGTGCTGAGCAAAATTCTAATAGGCTTTGGCCATTATTATTTGTGACATCTTCAATATACATACAGTCCGATTACTCCTTCCCAATTTGCAGTATCCTTGCCAACTTTTGCATTGAGATCACCCATCATCACTAATTTTCTAATGTTTTTTGTATGTATTCCCATAATTCATTCTTCTCTTTTGCTCTAGCTTGGCCCGTACGCAATAATTATAATTTATTTTCACCACGATTTTCGTTAATTCTAGCTCTACTATTAATATTCGCTCAGAAGTCGTTTCCCACTTTCTTACTGTTTTGACACAATTTTTTCGGCTTAAACATGCCACTCCTGAGGACGCACTCATAGTTTTATCCATACCTCCATAAATTAACAAATTGCCTTTTCCTATAACAACACTACCATTTCCTTTCTTTTTGGTTCCTGTCAGTCCAATTACTTTCAGAAATATTTTTATAATTACATCCGAAGTTCTTGAGACTGCATCGATTTCCCGCAAAGAAGCCAGCGGCTATCCTCCGCGAAGAACGGCAGAAGTTGTTAAAAATGTATGACAGATTATAGAAAATGCCCGTCGAGCCTCTGTATGCCATTTGCCTCAACAAGTTCAGTTGGCAGTTAGCACCTGCCACAAAATATTATAGAAACTTATCCATCTGTATCCCAACCGTTGGCAGTCTATACAACAATTACACGAAGCTGTGTATCCTCAGCTTATCGAATATTGTCAGTGGTTCCTAAATATCCTCGATGACGACTTACTGGAGAAAACTTTCTTTTACGTACGAGGCTTTGGTTTATTTAGATAGATACATTAATTCGCAAAACATGCCTTATTGGAGTTCGGAAAAGCCTAACTTTATGGTAGAAACACCCCTTTATCCTCAAAGAATGGGAGCGTGGGCGGCTGTTGCAAGGCGTAGAATAGTTGGACCATACTTTTTTGAAGGTAGAAATAAGATAAAAAAAATTTACTTGTTGAAACACCAACAAAGATTTTTTTGCAGGCACCTTGACTGCAGAAAGGTATCGAAAAGAAATTTTACGACCCTTTTTCGGAATGCTTTATGACGATGAACTTTGGTTTTTTCCAACAAGTTAAATAGACACCTGATACCTTAAATATGATACGAGAATTATTCCACAGACAGATTATTGGTCGAAATACACCAATATCTTATCCTGCCAGATCCTGCGACCTCACTCCATGCGATTTCTTTCTGTGGCGGTATTTAAAGCACATTTTTCAGCAACCAATACATGACCTGAATGAATTGCAGCACATAATTTTAGAAAAAATTAATGATATTAATAACTATCCGTACATGATAGTAAATGTCAGGAATGGGGTTGTGCAGAAAGTTCAAGCATGCCTGGGTAAGGCGGTGAACATTTCGATAATTTGTTATAAATTCTTTGTGTATTGCGATTAATTATATTTAAGTTATTATCATTTGAAGAACATTTATTGTTTACTAAAGCTATTTTTAAATGTTTGCATTTGAATGCTTACTTGTTAAATCTGTTTATAAAGGTAGGTTTAGGTACGTTTCGCGATATGTTCAGAATAAACTTTTCAGCACCGATTTTGACGTTAACTTAAAAATATATACAATATAATCTTGCTGGTAATGCTAACACAAGTATTTTGTCAATTTATTAATAATACAATAGGTTGCATAACAACCAGGATATTGTTATGGATAGAAAACGGGGTGTATACTAAACCAAAGTTATAATGGTGTAAATCGTAACAATACATAGAGATCCTAGCCATTTGAATCAAAATACACACATACAATTTTCCTTACCTCTTATAAGACATTTCTTTAAACGATGGTAAATAGTAGCAGTTAAACGTACGCAAAGACACCTTCTACATGCAACCATTTTTTTTAAATTATGTAATAAAGGTTTTAATTCAAAAGTTTAATTTTTCAAAATTAACACTCTTGGCGAAAGTTAACCAAATACATAAATTTTCTTGATGCAGTGATAAAGGTACTTTTAAGCTATACAATATACATTATGGTGGATAAAACATTCACTTTGCACGCGAGAGAAACCACCGCCGTTTCTAGATTAAAAATACCTGCTTTCGTAGGAAGTGACAGTAGACATGCTTCTGCCACGAGAAAATGCTTCTGAAAGTGCATCAAGAATAGATTGTGAACTGTCAACCTGTGGAAAGTCACAAACACTTTTATTTATAAACACATTATCTTTAGGAAACTTATAAACGATAAGAGAACATTACTTTAGTAGTAGTTGTAGCTTCAAAAAATCTTATTTACAAACTGAAACGCACTCAAAAATATAATTTTAACTGACCTAACTCACGACAAATACCTTTGTTACCAACAGTAGAAAATTTTAGTTGAATTGTTTTAGTGTATTAACAAGGAATTGGTTAACCGGCACCCTCACATTAATTGTAACAATCAAGACGAATCGTTTCCAGAACTAATGCACTTTGTGCCCGCAACAAATTGTATTTGTTATCGAGAACATACCTTGCTGCTGGTACAACAAGAATGCGCTTGTAACTGTAAGAAATTAATAACAAACTACTTGAACCACTGGACTACAGTCCTGGCTTTGTTCCATAATTTCTTTTTAAAAATATTAATCTAATAAATATTTTTAAAAGGAAGGGTACTAATTTAAAAGATTTATTTTCCACTGCAAATATTACAACTTGATACTTGTTATCGTACACGTTTCAGGGGCCGTTGTTTCCTATTGAAACCGTTCAACATCATTTCAGTGAACTATGTATTCAAAAGGTGAAATAATCAAAGAGAATGGGGCACAAGCAGTTGACAATAATATACTACAAGGACGACGCTGTGCTAAAGGCGAAACCCGAAAATGACCTACGAAGACTTGCAATAGAATTTATCAGAAGATGTGAAAACATAATATTACTGTCTCGGTAGACAAAGCCAAAACAACGGTTGTAACAGAAGATACAAGCAAATGTAAGTCAGTTTTAAATAATACCATAATAGAAGAGACGATGAAAATGAAACAGCTAGGATAAATACAAGGACAAATAACAATCTCAAACTAGAGATAAATAGGTACACTAAGAATATCAACGAAACCAGAATACATAGCGCAAGAAACGAAAAAGTAAGATAAACATGCCAAGTAGCCCTATAATCGATAAACTCGATTGACCACATAAGAAGAAAATGCAACAATTACATTCCAACGGTGCAACAAAAAAAATTGTGCCAATGTTATGAGATAAATCATCCTAGGCAAAAGAAGTATTCGAAGACTTCAAAGAAGTTGAAGAACCAGTGTTGTCAGTGTAGGGTGTTTTTGAGAGAGATACAAACTGTACGTGGTCAGAATAATTGAAATACAATACCGAAAGTTTGTTGAATAATTGTTCAACACATTGAAATGGTGTTTACCTAGGTATTTGTATCTACCTGCAAGGTGGTGTAGATGAGCTGTTGATATGTGCTGTTGGAATGTCTTATGGTAACTGTTGTATGAAGCTGTAGCTAAGTTATTTCAAATTTGTACACATATGTACTTAAACTAGTTAAATCACATCATAAAATCAAATACTTTAAATAAAAACGCCAATACGGCAACAACTATAGAGACCATACAAATTAAAATTACAGAATGATAGATTATGGTAGGAAAAAACCACCATCGGAGTCAATAACTTTAACGTATTACTAGTAGTCTTATAGAAAAAATCAAACTAACCAAGTATAGAGAACGCAAAACTTCTACAGGGTGTGCTAGAACCCGCGATGAAAAGCAGGAGTGCATACTAAATATAAAATACCTAAAATATTATTTTCTCGCAAGCTAGTTTCTTCACACGAAACATGAGAAGAACTGGAAACTTGGCAACTGTGTAATAGGCGTGTTGTACGTTCTACAAAAATATTTTTGCAGTTACAATTGCAAACTATTAAAAAATATTTATTGCATTCTTCTTCTTTCGGTGCCTTATCCTATCGGAGGTTGGTGATCATAACAGCAATTCTTATTTTCGACACTGCTGCCCTAAATAGTTCTACCGAGGAGCAGTTGTGCCAGTCTTGTAAGTTTATCAATCAGGATATTCTTCGTTTTCCTACGTTCCTCTTCCATGCTATTTTCCCCTGTATAATTAACTGTAGCAGATGGTATTTTTCTCCACGCATAACATCCCGAAATAGTTTTTGTCTCTTTATTGTATTAACTAGTTCTCGGTGTTTATGTATCTGATGTAGAACTTTCCCATTCGTCTTCCTTTCCGTCTACGATATCCTTAACATACGTCGATATATCCATAATTCAAAGGCTTGAATTTTGTCTATTTCTCGTATCTTAAGGGTCCTCGCCTCTATTCCGTATAGAAGAATAGAAAAGATGTAACACCTCACGAATCTGATTCGGACTTCTATATTTAGGTCCCTATTACACAGGAAGCGTTTCATTTTTATTGCATAATTTTTATTATCTAGGCCAGTCGACGTTTTTGACAACACAAATCAGCTATTAAACACTAATTTCCATACCACCATGAAGTATAGTTACTGGCGATTTTTTATGTGGTATCTCCAACAGGGGATGTTCAAAATGACCACCACCAACATTATGACATTGTGCACATCTCACTGCAATTGAACGTTGTACTCATTGCATCACGTATTCGTTTAAAGTTGTAGCCGCTTGGTTGATACAATTTTCTAAATTGTCCAAATGTTTTACTGGTATGAGAGTACCAAATTCTTCAGATAACCACATAAATAAAAATCTGAGAGCGTTGGATGAGGTGACCCTGTCGGTCAAGCTATAGCATCCCCACCGCTACCGGAAATTTGACCGAAAACAGTAGACCGAAAGAAAGTTGACCGAAGACAGTAGACCGAAAGGAAATTTGAACGAACAGAAAGTTGACCGAAAGGAAATTTGACCGAAGAACATTTAACCGAATGGAAAGTTAATCGAAAATATAATTTTTTGACTGTTTAATGCATACAAGCTGGAAGATTATTTTGTACATCGAACTCATTGCCGGATATGACTTAATCGTAAACGTATTACCCGACAGAACTTAATTGATTGCAAACTAATGACTAGTAATTAAGATGCAAGTTTAACGTAAGGAAACAATTTCATAAGTATTTAAATTTTAATGGTATTTGTGCTTATGACAATTAGAGGTATATATAAGGAATGGGGCGATAATACATTTCATTTTGCTTACATTTGTGCAAGAGTGAGAATCGAAGTCGTGAAATGGCCCTCGAGTTTGTAACTAGTGTAAAGGGACAGCGTAAATTATTGGTGGGCGGTTATCTATTCTGCAAAGACAAGGAAAATGAAAACATTTATTGGAAATGTGAAGATTACCGAAAAATAAAGTGCGGTGCTCGTGTTATTACGCAAGGTGACGACATTCTTAAACAAAGTGGCACGCATAACCATGTCGCCGACGCAACGCATGTTGAAAAAACCAAATTAATGAACAATATATGTAACATGGCTAAAAATACTCAAGATGCACCACACAATATTGTATCGACTGCATCTTTTGGAGTTAGCCAGGCTACAGCAGCTATTCTTCCAGCAGTGAGCAGCATGAAGAGAACAATTCGGAATGTGCGGACCCGGCATCAAGCTTTGCCTGTCAACCGAAGGGACATTGTTTTTCCAGAACAATACAGAATAACAAAAAATGGGGAAGAATTGTTGATGTATGATTCAGGACCAAATGACGATCGGATACTGATCTTTTGTACACGGCGAAATCTTCAAGTGCTCGCTCAAGCTGACCAC